>MU226300.1:226830-256300 GCA_018584345.1 Thuja plicata
TTTATCAAATGGATGTCAAATCAGCTTTTTTGAATGGTGACTTAAAAGAAGAAGTCTACATAGAACAGCTTGAAGGATTTAACCTTTCAGATAGACCAGACATGGTATGCAAACTGAAGAAAGCACTCTATGGACTTAAGCAGTCCCCAAGAGCTTGGTATGAGAGACTAGATGGTTATCTCACCAAGATTGGATTCAAGAAAGGAGCAGCAGATTGGAACTTGTTCACAACAAAAACACCTGATGGATTACTATTATTTTTCATATTTTTTGATGACATTATCTTTGGAGGAAATGAAAATCTTAGTACAACATTTGCAAAAGAAATGTAGAATGAATTTGAAATGAGCATGATTGGTCATATAAAATACTTTTTAGGACTGAATGTAAAACAGACATATAAAGGAATATCCATTAATCAGTCAACATATGTGAAGGAAATATTGAAAAATTTCAAGATGGAGGATTGCAAGCCAGTGTGCACTCCTATGATCACAGGAAGTAAACTTTCAAAAGATGATGACTCCATAGCAGTTGATAAAACATTATACAAATCTATGATTCGAAAGCTTATTTATCTAACTCAATCAAGACCTTACATATCTAATGCAGTTGGCATTGTTGGAAGATTTGCACTTGAACCCAAGCATAATCACCTAATGGAAATCAAGAGAATATTCAAATATCTTAAGGGAACTATAGACTATGGTTTATGGTATCCTTAATCAGAGAATACACAACTTCATGTGTATACTGATGCATATTGAGCAGGTTGTATTGATGATAGAAAGAGCATTTCAGGAGGAGCAGTATTTATTGGAGAAAGGTTGGTATCTTGGACAAGCAAGAAGAAAAATTATATTTCTCAGTCAACGACAGAAGTAGAATATGTTGCAGCAACACTGAATTGTACAACAATTTTTTGGATCAAGTAGATGGTTAAAGACTTTGGTATTCAGGTTGATTATCCTATTGTTATTCATTGTGATAACACTAGTACTATTAACATGTCTAAGAACCCTGTGATGCATGCAAAGACAAAACACATAGAGATCAAGTACCATTTTTTGAGAGAAAAAGTTGTAGACAAGGAAGTGAAATTGGACTGTGTAAGCACAAAAGATCAGTTGGTAGACATTTTCATGAAGCCTTTAGCAAAGGATACTTTTGAGTATCTAAGGGAGAAGTTTGGAGTCAATCCCTCTCCTAAGTTTGATTAAAGAAAGTAGCAAGTACATCAGTCCTATGTGACTGATGAATGGTTGACTACTCTACTTCTGCAGTAGTACCTGTGCATAATAGTTTATGGTGCCCTTTTCCATTGATGTCAATGGGGGAGAATGTACTAAAAACAAGGAAAACAAGGAACACATACAAGGAGCCAATACTCTAGGGGAGTATACATATAAAAAATAGTCCATGTAACTGTAGCAGTGTAGATGAATCTTTGATGAGGATATTGAGAAGATTGTAAAAGAAAGAAGACACAATGAATAGAAGTTGTTTTTATCATATGTTGCCATCAATGCCAAAGGGGGAGATTGTTGGAGATTTGATTCTGAACAGTTGATTGATTGTATGTTTGTCATTGATGACAACATATAATACACAACAATACTTCTGTATGTACTTATCCATATGATGACATGAAGACTTGCGTGGATAGATACATGTTGTTGACATGTTTATTATAATATTTTCATACACATAGACCAAGATATGAAGTTTCAGTAAAGATATGTAATTCTATTATTGACAGTTATAGTTCTGGAGGTATAACGGTTAAGGCCAACATATATAACATGTCTCTAGAGTTGCGCCTATCTTCTGTATATGCGTGTGTATATTCATGACTATTTATGAGTTATTGATATTAATCTAAAGGTTCCAAACATGTTTCAATAAGATTGCAATGTTATGGTCAATTTGGTGAAGCTGACTTAGTGAAGTGACATGCCTATTCAGTTTGTACTTACGCGGTTGTAATTATGCCTACGCGCTTAGTAGAGCCGACAAGGATATTATGAAGAGTTGTCTAATAGGTCCCATGTTCTCATACTTGGAGTATGTACTTATAGAAGGTCATTTGTGATAAGAAGAGTTTCAAAAGCCACAGATAAGAAAAGCAGAGCAGAGTGTTAAAGCAGCAAAGCTATATTTATCATATGTTGATAATATAGATATTGAAGTTGAAGCTTTCAGAATACAGATAAGATTGTTTTAGTGCTTTACAAGAGGTTAAAGCATCGGTGCAGAAAAGGAACTAATCAGACAAGCAGTGTCACTTGCAGTAGTTCATCTTGTTGATACAGTGTGTATCAAATATCTAGAAGGTCATAGCCTTCACCACTTGGACAGTGAGTCCTCCACCCCTAATAGGGTTATTGTAAAAGACTCCTAATAGGGTCAGACCCTTAACCAGGTCACTATACTACTGCATTGTAATGAACAACTCCTAATAGGGTTGAAGGATCTTTTAACAAGGATTACTATAAACAGTATAGTTCTTTGTGGGTGCTAATTCCCACCGGGGTTTTTACCATTTGGTTTTCCATAACCAAATTGATGTGTTGTGTAATATTTTATCTAAGTGTGCATTTAATTTATATCAATCTGGATTAATAAGTACAAAATATTTAAAGTTGCTGATAACTGATTCACCCGCCCCCCCTCACCCTCTCAGTTATCCCTAAAGTATTCTAACAGTTATGCCTATAAAAAAACATGGACGCCTTGGAAGAGATTGTAAAGAGGTAAGACCTTTCAATGGTTATTGTTATTTTTGTAATAAATCTGGTCACAGGGCTATACATTTTAGAAAAATTCAAAGAAATCAGTCACAACAGAACCAAAGAAATATGACTCAATTCAATCTGAGAAATCAACCTCAGAGAAACTATCAGAACATTACATGCCAGATATGTAATTATAATGGACACACAGCCAAGCAGTGCAGCATGATAAAAAATATCAATAGACCTCCAATCATTTTTCACTCATGTAACAAAGTAGGACATATCTCAAGGTTTTGTAAGTCCAGAACACAAAAACAATAAAAGCGTAAAGGATCATTGTTTGAAGAATCTGGAGAAGTCAAGTTTGTAAAAGCTACAGAAGATTTAGGTAAAATATGGGTTGAAGTAAAGAAAGATGATGATGTTAACAAGGTAGTAGATGCATCCATAGTGGACGCAACTCCTACTTCTAGTTATATGACCCTCATGGTCTTAGGGGGAGCTATTCTAGCTCTAAACCCCTGCGTGGCTAGTATACTCACCTCTAAGTATGCACCTATGGATTCATATAATTGATGAAAATTTGAGGAAGTATGCATGGACACATAACTTGTACTTTGAAAAGAACAAAGATTGAAATTCCCAGTATAAACCGCATTACAAAATCAAGCATTAAATGAAAAAACACTTTATAAGTTGGTAAAAGATATTTTATCTTCACTTTTGCATTTGAGATTGAAGCAGTCGAAGAACACAGGATAATTTAGCATCAAAAGAATCTAAATATAACTGTTAGTTGGTTAGCAAGGTGAATCAAAGTTAAAATGGAACCCTAGCAGACATGTCGTTTGAAAATCTCAGTGAAACCCTACTTAAGAAAGTTACAATTAAGTAATGGATACTCCTACAGTGTTTGACATCTCTGAGAAAAATAGATGTGTTTAAGAAACATCAATTAAAGTCTATTCTAGATGATGTAGAAGGGGCATTCTCCAAGACTCTGCTAGGAGTCATGCATGTAGAGGACATACTTGCCTACATCTACTGTAAGAAGGAATTTTTGGGTGACAACAACATAACAACGCTCATAGCATCAATGATGAAATCAGATTACTCATTCAAGGATGAATACACTAATCTCACTGATAACCCTATTTTTAAGTATACAAATGTGCATGAGTTTTATGAACCAGAATGGGTTAAAATTCCACTTAGTAGGATTCATGATGATCTGTATTGGATTGGTGAAGTTCCTATCTGCATTACTGCTAACCTCATTCATGAGATGATTGGACTCTCCAAGGTTGGACCTGTTCTTCCTACTAGAAAGGATGTAAATAAATAGGTTGAGAAGGCTTGCTTATCTAGAAGTGATAGGAACGGGATGACTATTGATCCAATTGTGGAAGAAGACATCAAACTCCTCACCATGATACTTGGTTACAAGTTTCAGCATGCAAGCAGAATGAATAGTGTATCCACAGCTACAGTTCTTGCATCAATTAGGATGGCAAGAGATAACACACATTATAATCTCTGTGAGATATTTCACGCACAACTAATTGAGAACATTAGAGCTATCAAGCATGACAAGAGAAAAATATTAAGATTTGGCTCTTTGATTATCTACCTGTACTTCCACATTGTTAGTAAAGTCTCTAATCTTTACCTAGACAGGAGAAAACCTACTATGTAAAAAATTTCATTAAAAGCTACATCAGAAAGCAGTGTAAAGGACTCTATGGATATGGAGATCAAGATATTTAGGATCAAGATACAAAAGAGGTTCAGAACATGGGAAAATATAGTTGAAAGGTACAAGGACACCATATGCTTCATGGTGGAAATTGACTATACTTGCATGGAAGCAGTCGATCCAAGAACAAAATGGATCCCCCTACTTGGTTATGAAGTTGAAGAACATGTGTTGGAAGGATATGCACAAGTTATTTTATCTGTGCCTAAAGATCCAAAAGAGCCTAGATGGGGCACATACAGAGAGAAGAAAAATCAAGTTGATTCTATCTTATACAGTGTAGACAATAAGATCAAGCCATCAAGGATTACATCTAACATCCTAAAAATTCATGGCGTCACACAAGAATACCTAGATAAATCTAGGGAAGCTAAGATTGCAAGAGAGCTTAAACAAACACCTACATAAGTCAAGTTAGAGAGAACAAATGATATCCACAAGAAGAAAATGAAGAAGTTTGATGAAGGTACATCTACGCCCTCAACTACTAATGACCTAGAATCCTCTCCACCTTCAGTATAAAGAAAACTGACTAGAAGAAGGAAGCAAGTTCCCAAAGGTCACCCATCTTCAAGGACAACACAAAGAAAAGTAAAGAATACTCAAGCCCCTCCTATGGTAGGATTCAGACCTAGTCTTGAAGTCTTAAGGAACAAAATCATTAATGAAGGAAGACAAGACTCAATTTCAAATGTTTATGACAAGTACAAAGAGATAGATAAATCAGAAATACATTCTATGATTATCTCTCATATGATCAAGTTTAAAAGGTCAGTATTTGAACTGAAGACAGTCATACCAGACAAAGTATGGAACATACTTAACCTATTAAAAAGACAAGAAATAGAGGAATATATGAGGATTAGAGAAGAAACATTAGACAGTCATCACCCTATTTTCTCACATGATGAGAAGGCAATTCTATTAGATATGGTAAAACCTCATTTGAGAACCAAAACAAGAACTCTTCACATTATGAACAAAGAGTATGAGTTAGTTGGAAAAGAGACTAAAAGGGCATTTGAGCAAGTATTTTTGGATAGACACATGTATCCATCAATGGGGCCTATAGCTAAAGCAACTCCAGTCCCCCCAAACAGGATAAAGAACCAGAGATTCTAAATGTGTCTATGACAGGTCCATAGGATTCAACGCCCAAAGTCACATCACCCTCTGATACAGTCAAGGATTCAAATGAAACCATTGTGATCAATGATGTTGAGATCACCATGTCAGCCTCAGAAAATGACTTAAATAAGTTTGAGGAAGAATTTGTAAGTACTAAAGAAGCTGAGAAGGTATGCACTGATAATACTTCCTTGTAGCAAGAACAATTTCATTCAGGAGAAACAATGGGATAGGATGAAGAGAGAAAGGATGAACCTAATGAACCACCCTCTATGGATATCCCAATGAAAAGTGAATATATGGATACTCAAAATGCTATATTCACTCCATCTATCAAACCATCAATATCAATGTTATCAAGCTTGACCCCTGACTCAACAAACCTAGATGCATGGTGACAAGAAGACCTGATTAAAATTAGTGTATTAGCCATGGAGAAATCCAAAGAGAAAGAAGTTGTGAGAAACCCTCTCTTTCTGGAGTCAGTAAACATTCTGAATAATCTAGTGCCAACATAGAAGAAATTGGAAAATATTTAGTCACTGGATGATGTTGACAACATCCTAACTTGCTTCAAAGCAAACTTCACAAGTTTAGTTGACTCAGCTACTAAAACTGCATAGGAGAAGTACAAAAAGGAATGATTAGATGAACTGATAAGGAACTTCCAATTAGATCTAAACTCAATGAATATTGGTCAAACAATTCTGAAGGAGTTAGCAAAAAAAGGTAGGAAGGTGATAGAGAATTGTATGGATGGAGGAAAATTCACTTCTGAGAACATTAAGAAGATTGAAGAAGAACACATCTTGGTTGAAAACATTAGGAAATTATTTGAAACATCCTCCCAAGAAATCAACATCTGCAACAACATCTATCAAGGGAAGATAGAAAATATTGGAAAAGCCAAAATAGAAATCAGTAAGATAAGGACCAGGCAGACCCAACTGAGAAATGCACTTGCACCCTCCTTAGTTTTATTTAATGAGAACATGAAACAGATAGATACAACCATTATCACATATGATCAAGGCCCCTACATGGATCTAACAAAAATGGAGAAGCTCACATATGCATTATGCGCCCATATTCAAACTATTAATGCACTAAAGGCATTCTCGTAGCAAGAGATCAAGAATCTTCAAATTTCTTACCCATATGTGTACTCGGAGTAAGTACTTAGATCTTTCATTTTTGGCACCTTTTTCATTAATGTCAAAGGGGAAGTAGTGTATAGAAAGGAGTTCAATATGTATAGCCGAAGTTATGATGTACAATAAACTTACAATTTTTTTTGTTAAGTAAAAGATTAAGTAACTTGGCCACATTCCTTTGTTTCCATTCATGAAAAAGGGGGAGATTGTTGAAAATTTGACACTCAGGGTGTATATGACTAAGTTTTTGTTGTCATTAATGCAACAAATTCATATGAAGTTTTGTCAAGTAAACTTAGAAGATAAAATTGGCTAAGTACAAAAAATAGAACAAAGATATGTAGTTGATCAGAGCACCAGTGCACATGTGTAGGATCAAATCATACTATGCACCTCCATAATTAAGCTTTATGATATGTCATTAAGCTTATTCTATACACACATGGTACAGTATGATAGTACAAAGAAGTTACAACAAGATTAAGTGCCACTAGCAGTTCAGAAAATAGAGTATGAAGCTGACCTCAGATTTTGGATTAGCGTATATTATTTTATTTTGTAATGGCCATGCACCTATTGTAATATGTTTGTAATTGTGTCTTTAACACTCATTTAAACATGCTTAATCCAAATTTTTTGGAAGCATTGTGTATGTTGTTTTTGGGCTGACTAAGGTCTTGTTTTTGGTTGTGTCTATTCAGGCATGTATATATACTTAGACATGCAATTTTGTATGAAGTGTAAGAGTGGAAAATAAGCAGAGAAGATATCCAGAAGATCAATATGATCAAATCAGTATGAAGTAGATGTCGTCAAGAGATTAAAGAATCAACACATAATAGGAAATGATCAGACAACAGTGTCATTACAGTAGTTCATCTTTTGATATAGTATATATCTATTACCTGAAGGTTGTAGCCTTCATCCTATTGGGAAGTGAGCTCTGGCAGTGATCCATTCACCTTTAATGGGGTTTTTTAAAGACTCCTAATAGGGTCATTATACTTGCAGTTTAAAGACTGCTCCTAATAGGGAAAAGAAACTTTAACAAGTTTATAAGACTAGTACAATCATTTTTGGGTACTAATTCCCACCGAGGTTTTCCTCTGATCAAGGTTTCCCCATAATCATATCTTGTGTTATGTGTTATTGTTTTATGCTTCAATTTTTATCTATTGTATTTAAGTTTCAAGTTGCTGAAATAGAGATAAGTAGACAAACACTGATTCACAACCCCCCCCCCCCCTCTTATTTTTTCTAACATAACCCCCTTAAGTAATTAGGGATTTAGACACCCTTTATGGCCTAGGAATTTGGACTCAAACCCAAGAACATGGAAATGAGAAAGAGACATGTGACACAAAATTGCCTCTATAATTAGGGTTAATTAGGCCTCCACTTACACTAAAAGTGCCTTTAGGATGCATACAAATTCTAAAATGATGATTGGATCATGTGAGAGTGTGTACAAGGGTATCCTCCTTTGATTTAGAGCCTCTGATCAATTCCCAAATGAGAGTTATGATTGTTGTTCTAATTCTAGATTGGTGCATACATAAGGATATACACCTAGGGCATCATTGTAACTCCATCTCCCTATATTTTTGATAACCTATCTTGCAGAATCTTAAAGAGAATCATATAAACAATATTTCTACCAAGGTTCATTTAATTCCCATGGTGGAAAGAGGAAATACACTCAATTTTCTTAGAAACCCTAAATTAGGGCTTACAAACCAGGCAAGGGAATTGAAAATTCAATAAATTTTAAACTAGGATTGATCAACACATGAAACCAAAATAAAATGGAAGAAGCTTCATAAAAAAAACTCCTAGTGTCATATTTTCATGCCCTCATGTCTATACCAATCCATACAGATCGACTGTTCTCAAGATTTGTAGAGAAATGGTTATGTTTTTATTGATTTCAAATGCCAAATTACAAGATTAGTCTACCACCCACCTAGAAGGAATTTTTGTAGGCACTCCCAATGGTTACATAACATATTTGAACAAATTGACCTTTTGGGAGTTGTTTTTCAAAAAGTTGTCAAGTTTGCTCAAAAGTTGCTTGACAACTTTTGAGAAACTTTTACATATTTTGTATATCTGATAACCAAACTTGGTCACAATGTTATTTTTGTGATCCCTAGTGGATCCAAACATTAAAAACCTAAAAAAAAATATTCCTAAGGTTTTTGACCATTAATGAGCAATAGTTGACCAAGGGCTCATAAGGTGCCAAACTTGGAGCTATGGCCTTACAAGGTGGTCTAGTGATTAACCCAATGTCTTAACATCACTAAAGGCCTCTTAGGACCTTGAGGGAACCCCTAGGTTCCATTGAAACACTTGGTTCATTCCGGGTGCTCATGCACCATACTCCCCATGAGATTTGAACTCAAGCTCCCACTTGAGGATAACTGGTCAATGGTGGCTCCATTGTGTTGGATCTCATCCTCTATCATCCAGGTAGCATCTATTAGAGGGAGTACTTTCTATTTCTCTAAGTACTGCATGTACTTATTCTTCCTTGTCTTCTTCAATACTTTAGATTCAAAAATTGTGTCTAACTCCATTTGCTTTCTTGGTGGGAGATCTATCACATAATCTCCATCATCTTCAACTTGTCATCCATGCACATTAGTAATGTCTACAATACATGTGTAAGGAGTGAGATCGGCAATATTAAAAATAGGAGAAATCAGTAAAGTAGGAGGTAAGGAAATTTCATATACATTTTCACCCATCTTGTTGAGGATCGTGCAAGATCCAATTTTCTTCATGTGCAACTTTGAATATCTTCCTTTAGGGAGTCTCTCCATCCTTAGGTATGCCCATACCTTATCTCTAACCTTGAAATTAACTTCTCTCCTTCTCTTGTCTTATTAAGCTTTGTATTTCATAGTTGACTGTTATAGTGACTCTTTCACTTCTATTGAAATCAACTTCTCTCCTTCTCTTGTCTCCTTGCGCACTAACTCTAAAATTAGATGGTAACTCCACCAAGTCCAATGGACCTTTGGGATGAATTCCATACACTATTTGGAATGGTGTCTTTTCAGTGGATCTATTCATGGAGTCATTGAATGGAAACTCTTCCTGTGGTAGTATCATGTCCCAACTTTGGGTGTACTATTTGGTTAGGCATCTCAATAAATTTATAAGAGATCTATTTACCACCTTCATTTTTCCATCTATTTGTGGGTGGTATGCTAAACTATAAATCAGATTTGTACCCAATTTCTTGAAGAGTGTCCTCCAAAAGTGACCCTGAAATTTCACATCTATATCAGAGACTATGGTTTGTGGTAGACCATGGATTCTACCCACTTCCATAATGAATAGGTGTGCTATATGGGAAGCATCATTTGTGCTCTTGAAAGGAACAAAGTGCACCATTTTACTAAATTTGTCCACAATGACAAAAACACTATCATAACCCTGCTTTTTCCTTGGAAAGCCCATAGAAAAGTCCATTGAAATTGATACCCATGGCCTAGAGGGAATTGTTAGGGGTTGATACAATCCTTGATTAGTGGATACACCCTTTTCTTGCTGGAAAATAGTACAAGATTCAATAAAATTCTTGACTTCATTCTTCATTTTTGGCCAAAAGTAACTTCTTTTCACTAAATTAGTGGTCTTATCTATCCCAAAATGTCCTCCTAAGCCACCACAATGTTTCTCCTTAATAATATTTGTTCTCATGGAACATTTAGGAATGCACAATTGGGCTCCTTTAAGAAAAATTAGTATTGTATTTGCCAACCATTTTAGTGCATACCTCAAAAACTTCTCCAAATTCTAGATCATCAGCATATAGGTGTTTTAGGGAATCAATACCTACACTCTAAAGTTGTACTTCTTCAATCAATGTAACCCTTTTACTTAGGGAATCAACCACTTTGTTTGCCAATCCCTTTTTTTGTTTTATATTGAAGGTATATGCCTTCAACTGCTCAATCCATTTGATGTGTTTGACTCCAAGCTTCTCCTAACTGTTTAGAAAACTTAGTGCGTGGTTATAAGTATAAACAATGAATTCTTTGGACAGAAAGTAGTGTCTCCACTTTTTTAGGGCTTTTACCATTGCATAAAGTTCTAAATCATAAGTAGAATACCTCTTCTTTGCATCATTAAATGTTTCTAAGAAAAATTATATAGCCTTACCTTCTTGGCTCAAGACAACACTTATAGCCAAGTTGCTTGCATTTGTTTCAACTGTGAATACCTTGTTGAAGTCCGGGAGCACTAGGATTGGATATTGTGCCACTCTATTCTTGTGATATTGGAATGCATCTGCAACTTCTTTAGTCCATTCAAATCTGCTCTTATTTCCAACCTTTATTGTGTCCAACATAGGAGCACACACATGGCTAGAATTCTTAATAAAATTTCTATAAAAAGTTTCTAAACCATGAAAACTTCTAACATCACCTTGGTTCTTTGGTGGAGGCTAGTTGACTATTTCTGCAACCTTCTCTAGATCCATTTTGACGGTACCTTGGGAGATGAAAAATCCTAAGAAGACAAGTTCCTTCTTCATGAAAATACACTTTTCCAAGTTAATCACTAACTTGTGTTGATGGAGTCTCTTCAAAACTTGCTCAACATGATCTTGAGATGTTCCTCTTTTCTATGAATTTAAATTAGAATATAATAAAAATATAAGACGACAAACTTTCCAATAAAATCAATGAAGACCTTATTCATGAGTCTCATGAATGTACTAGGAGCATTAATCAAGCCAAATGGCATAAGAAGCCACTCAAACAAACCCTCAGTTGTCTTAAACTATATTTTCCATTCATCACCTGGCTTTATCCTAATTTGGTGATAGCCTAATTTTAAATCAATCTTTGTAAAATAACAAGCAGTGTCTAATTGGTCCAATAGATCTTCCATTCTTGGAATTGGAAACCTGTATCTTATAGTTATTTTGTTTAGGGCTCTACTGTCAGTACACAATTTCCACTTGCCATCCTTTTTAGGAGCTAAAAATGATGGGATAACACATGAACTAAGACTCTTTTGAATTAATCCCTTCTCTAACAATTCGTTGACTTTCCTTGCAATCTTTGCATGCCAAACTGGTGTCATTTATCATGGGGCCTTGTTTGGTAAGGAGGAACTAGGTATCAAATCTAGTTGGTGACTGATATCTCTTAAGGGAGGGAGGGTTTTGGGTAGATCACTAACCATGACATCACTATATTTTGTAAACAATTATTTTACTTCATCTAGTATAGGATCATCACTATCATACCTTATACTATCTTAGGCTTGGATATTAGGAAAAAAGCTTCATTCTTGGGTTCTTTTAAAACTTTTATCATTTGTTTTTCACACATGGTTATGATAGTGGGTTGCTTTTTAGTTTTTGTATTCGGCAGGGGCTTCATGGTGAATGTTTTCCCATCTTTCGTGATAGAGTAGGTATTTTTCCCACAATGGTGTGTGGCATCTACATCATATTGCCAAGGTCTACCTAGAAGGATGTTGGAGGCATCCATCTCAACAACATCACAAAGAACTTTGTCTTTAAAGTCTGCTATAGAAAAATCTATCCATGATTGTTCAGTCACTAAGGTTTGTTTACCATTTGTTAGCCAAGAGACATGATAAGGAAAAAGATGAGGCTTCTTAGGGAGGTTTAACTTTTGTACCATTTCACAAGATACTGAATTTTTAGTTGAGCCATAATCTATAAGTAAATTACATACCTTCCCATTGCATCTGATCTTTTTCCGGAAGAGATTCTTTCTTTGAGGAGTTTATTATCTTTGTGGAATTTGAAGGAAGACTTGTCTCATCATCAAACACGCTCCTTCATCTAGTTCTAAGTCCCTTACATTTTCATTGTCTTCTTTCTTTTCCTCTTGAATGAGTTGTGCTCTTCTTTCTCCTTGATTATTATTTCTTCTCTTCTCAGGGCACCTGCCTGCATGATGTCCCAATTGATTTCAATAGTAACACCTTAGGGGTACATTTCCTCTTCTAGTGTTTTTTCCCCCTCTATTGAAGGGTCTTCTCCCTCTATAGTTACCTCTGAAGTTTGTATCACTATTTTCTTTGTCTCCTTGGTCAGGGGTCTTGCTGCTATTACCACTATATTGTCCTCTATTCCAAGAGGTTCCTCTTCCTCTAAAGTTCTTCACACTATCATTTCTCTTCCCCTTTACAAACTCTTGTTTTATCTTCCACTTCTCCTCTACCTTTAGTTCCATTTGATAGCACTTGTTTTCTATGGTAGGGCAATGTAGGCTAAATTCCTCTTGAATGGATACCTTAAGACCATTCATATATCTTGCTAATTTTTCTTCTTCATCTTCTGCTACATTTTTCTTCATACATAACTTTAGGAACTCCTTGGTGTATGAGCCCACATCCATATCCTTCTTCTTTAGGATTTTATTTCTCCTATGGAATTGTACCCCATAGTCTTTAGGCACATAGGTCTCTCTAACCAATGCAATTATTTTGTTCCATAATGAGATCATACTCTTCCCATTCTTCACCCTCTCTATTTGGATGAAGTTCCACCAAGTTAGGGCTTCTCCCTTCAACTAGGATCTTTCTATCTTCACTCTTTGCTTCTTAGGGATGTCCTCTCACTCAAAGAATCTTGTTAGGGACTCTATCTAATCCAAGGCCAAATCTGCAATCATCTTTCCATTAAAAGTTGATAAATCCAGCTTCTCCTCCATGGTTCTTCTCCCCATAGATTTTAAGGCATCTAAAAGGGTTCTCTAGTTTGCAAGAATGTTCACATCCTAATTAGGCATGTCATCATCTAAATTAATCCCTTCTTCACCACTAGATGTGTCTCCTTTACCCCTCTCTACCTTGTTCTCCAAATCTCGAAGTCTTCTTATCAAGGCTGCATTTTCTGCCCTTTGTTCTCTCACCATATTTGCTAATTAATTTTTTGTAGCCCTTGAAGGGATATCTTCATCCTCGGGAACAGACATAGATCTGATACCACTTGATGCAAAGTGGGCAACATGAAGCCTCTAGGTGACTCCGATTGTCTAAGGCCAAAGTCCTTCACACCTATCACAAGTTTGGGAAAGGATTTGGTTAAGGTTATCACAAACCTAGAACCCAAAAGGCAACCTAGTCACTAGGTTTCACCAATCCTACAACACCAATCACCAAGAGTGGCTTCACAAGCACCTGACCCAAATTCTCAACAATACCCCCAAAGTGACTTATAGGACTAGGGGTGACCTATTCTAAAGGGTGTGGTCTTTTAAGGTTCCTACCATATAGTTCCAATGGTTCTTTCACTCAATTGCAACCCATAGGATATGGTTGCTTCACAGACTCAATGTTAGGCTTGTAGCCATTTTCTGAAGGAAAATTGATCTTAAATGAGATTCTTCCACATAACCTGCTTAACTAATTAGGGATTTAGATACCCTTTATGGCCTATTCCTTTGGACTCAAACCCTAGAACATGGAAATGAGAAAGAGAGAGGATGACACCCAAAATTGCTTCTATAATTAGGGCTAATTAGGCTTCCACTTACACTACAAGTGCCTTTAAGATGCATCCAAATTAAAAAATTATGATTGGATCATGTGAGGGTGTGTACAAGGGTCTCCTCCTCTGATTTAGAGCCTTTGATCAATCCCCAAATGAGAGTTATGATTGTTGTCCTAATTCTGGATTGGTGCATAGATAAGGATATACACCTAGGGAATCATTGTAACTCCATCTCCCTATAGTTTGGAGAACCTATCCTACAGAATATTAAAGAGAATCCTATAAACAAGCTTTATAGAAAGGTTCATTGAATTCCCATGGTGGAAAGAGGAAATACACTTAATTTTCTAAGAAACCCTCAATTAGGGCTTACAAACCAATCAGGGGAATTGCAAATTCAATAGCTTTTAGACTAGGATTTATCAACACATGAAACCAAAAGAAAATGGAATAAGGTTCCTAAGAAAAACTCCTAGTGTCATATTTTCATGCCCTCCTGTCCGTACCAATCCATACAAATCGGTTGTTCTTGAGATTTGCAAAGAAATGGTTATGTTTTTATTGATTTCAAATGCCAAATTACATGATTAGCCTACCACCCACTTGAAAGGGATTTTTTTAGGCACTCCCAATGGTTACATAACATATTTGAACCAATTTTACCATTTGGGAGTTGTTTTCCAAAAAGTTGTCAAGTTTGCTCAAAAGTTGCTTGACAACTTTTGACCAACTTTTACATATTTTGCAATTTTGCAAATCTGATGACCAAACCTGGTCACAATGTTATTTTTGTTATCCCTGGTGGATAAAAACATGAAAAACCTAAAAAAAAACTATTCCTATGTTTTTGGACCATTAATAAGCAATAGTGGACCAAGGGCTCATAAGGTGCCAAACTTGGAACTATGGCCTTACAAGGTGGTCCAGTGATTAACCCAATGTCTTAACATCACTAAAGGCCTCTTAGGATGTTGAGGGAACCCCTAGGATCCATAGAAATATGTGTTTCATTCAGGGTGTCTTGCCCCACAAGCTTAGTCACAAGCACATAAAATGGGTGGAGTACTTGTAGGCTTACACCTTTCACATCAAGCACAAGAAAGGAGTGGATAAAAAAGTGGTTGATGCACTTAGTAGAAGACTTATGACAATACAAGATGTACAACTGCAGAGCATGGGTATTGAAATTTTCAAAGACCTATATGTTGAAGATGAAGACTTTGTAAAAATATACAAGGTATGTAAGGAGTATAAGAATCATTTCCATAGTGAATTTCTGAATATACTATGAAAATTGATCTATTATTTAAAGGAAGTCAGTTATTTGTGTCCCTAGAGGATCAATTAGGGAAAATATGATTCAAGAGAAGCACAATAGTCCACTCGGTTGTAACTTTGGTATCAATAAGATCCAAGAGTTAGTGGAGAGGTTTTAATTTTGGCCTAAAATGAATTTGGATATCAGGAAGTATGTAGAATGTTGTGTGGTGTGTCAGAAATAAAAAAAGCCACATCCTCCAATGTAGGCCTTTATCAACCTCTCCCCATTGCAAGTAGACCTTGGGAATGTTTAAGCATGGATTTTCTTGTGGATTCCCAAAGACCAAACAAGGAATGGATTGTATATATGTCATAGTAGATAGATTCATTAAGATGGCACATTTTATCCCATGTAAAACAATGCATGATTCGTGTCACATTACACAATTATTCTTCAAGATAGTGGTGAGAATCCATGGACTACCTTTAAGCATAGTATCAGATAGAGATACTAAATTCATGAGTCACTTTTGGAAGAAATTGTGGCACAAAATGGGAACCATTCTTTCCTTAGGGTCTTCATATCACCCTCAGATAGATGGTCAAACTGAGGTAGTTAATAAAAGCCTTGGGAAACTTTTGAGGTGTTTCACAAAGGAGTATGGTTAGACTTGGGATCAACTCTAAAGACATTCAGAATATGCATACAATGATACTGTAAATAGGACTACTGGAAAGAGTCCCTTTGAAATATTTTATGGACTGCACCCTAGAGGAATATTTGAGCTTAGAGAACTGAAAGATGGAGCCAGGGGTAGTGGTTATGCAAAAGAATCTACACATTCCATGAAAGAGGTGCATGAAATAGTGAGAAAGACTCTAATAAAGCATGTAGAAAAGATAAATTAGAAGGTGGATGAAAGGAAAAAGGATTTTCAATTTCAAGTAGGGGATCTTGTTATGGTCAATCTTGAACAATGCAAGAATACAGAAGGGAGTGCCAAACAAGTTGCAGATGAGAAGATTGGGGTCATGTACTATTCTGGAAAAATATGGAAACAATGCATATGAGGTAGAGCTCCCTGAGGATATTGTTTTGTCTCCGATCTTCAATATTGTAGATATGGTCCTCTATAAGGGGCCTACTCTAAATCTATACCAGAGCCTTTCTGGGGTTATACAAGAAATAGAACACTTGAATTTTAACCCTACGCCACCTAAGAGAGAAGAGAAGGTACTTGACTCAAGGGCCTACAAGAAGACCAGACATAGGACATATTATGAGCATCTAATCAAATGGCATGGACAAGGAGATGTAGAGACCACCTAAATCAAGGAGACAAAGCACATGAAGGTGGGCATTGATTCCAACTTACTCAATCCAAGGATGTATTGAAATCTTTTCATTTGGGGAGGATGGTGCAGGAGCACCTAGTCTAATCCCTACTCCAATTTTTGTTGTGGATTGTACTAACCTTAGCCAAGTAAATAGATTTTATTTTTTACCTTAGAAGATCTTGCAAGTGTGTTTCTAGGTGGATTTGACTAGGATCAATCCAACCTAGATGTTAAATTCTTTGTTATTAGTTAGTGCTAGATTAAGCCTAAATTGGGAAAAAGGGTAAAAAATCCTACAAGGCTTAGGATAGGTGAGAAATGTGCCTAAAAAGGCCTTTAGGATGCTTTTACATCATTCTAGATTGATTAGAGGTCATTGGGATTTGTTTTATGCAAAGTTGTCAAAGTTGTCAAAATATCGCATGTCAACATTTGCAACTTTTGAAAGTTGCATGACAACATTTGGCAAAATAGGATTCTCTTCGAAGAATGATGGTGGGTAGTTAATGTAATGCCTATAATCATGGGGAAGGAATATTTAGATGTTGAGGATCCCATTTCCTGAGGTAGATGGATGTAATGATTGATTTGAATTTGAAGGAGAAGCTCTGAGTTCTGGTTTCGGGGATACAATCGACTTATTTTGAGTTTGTGAGTATAGATAGATTGAAGTAAGTGATCATATGTTGTATTTGTGTGATAGAGATAGTTTTAATAAAAAAAATTTCAGCTATGAAGTTCTTTTGAGATCAATATATTAGTCTTTCAAATTATTTTGTTAGTAGTATAGTTGCTGGTGTTGCTTTAGCAGCTTTAGGGAAAATGGCTCCCCCATAGATCTCCACCTTGAAAATTATCCTGAATTAGAGGGATATCAAAGATAATCCATTATATAGTGTACATATGGAAGGAAGAGTTCAGAAGAGAAAGTTAGCTAATTTTAATGTCATTCCCTAGGCGAGTTTAGTGTGCCCAGTTAGGTGCATGATAGTGATCTAATGGTGTATAATTATAGGGGAAATATTGGGATAATGGAACCAATCACGGTTTCATAAGTATAGAGATCCTATAGATATCTTCTGAGAGGATTAGGCATCGGCCAATGCATTAAGATAGATTTCCAAGAAGAATAGTGAAGATTGCATAAAAAGAGCCATATTTGCCCTACTAGCCCTGAATTCTAGGAACCCACTGTATGGAGGCCCTATAATCCTAAGACCACCAAAATCATTTATGTCTTGTAAAAGGGTGTTTGAAAATAAATTTTTTTGGCGGGGTTGTTTGGTAATTTTGTGAGAGAAGTGGGAAAAACTCACTAATTAGGGCTTATTGACCTATTAGGTCTAAAAGACCCGATCCAAAGATTGTATTGAGATTGTTTGTAAAACCATTAATGTCCTATTCTAATGGGATCATATGGGAGGAAAGAAGTTTTCTTAGCAATAATTTCACCCCTGCAGCACTTGTGATGAAATGGAGATGAAGATGCACTTGAAGACATCCAAGGAGTAAGGAATTGAAGAGCATTTGGTTGATAGTTACGTCAAGGTGAAGCACAAAAGAGACCAACTCATAGAGTGGTGTTGGAAAGGTTCTAGGATAGTTAAGCCAGAGATTGGCGGATCCTAGGGGGATAATAGGAACAAGTAGTGTCCTAGGAATAGGCTTGTGCAAGCACACTTTGGAGAGTTTCTATCAATTTCCAACTAATCCACAAAATCAAAGACACGATTTCAAATTTATTACAAAAACAACTTTCTAAAAAAAAAAAAAAAAAAAGGCAATTTCAAAGGCCAATATGATATTTATGGGTCCCGAAAAAGGGCTAAAATGGCCACCAATCAAACTAATCTCTATCTAAAATTCAAATAACTCATCGCCACCAATCTGCCTATAAAATTTGAGCAAAAATCCACATCCGAGTCAAAAGTTATGACCCTCGGAACCTCTTGCATCATGAAGGCCCTAGAATATAGGGATGAAAGATACATTATCTTGCATTATACAAGAATAGATAAATGCATCTAATTAAACTAGCTAATATATATTATATATTTAAAATATGTCGAGATGTATCGAGGCATTTAACTTTTTCAACTTTAATTTTTATTAAAGGTGAATGATGAAAACATTAAACACCTCGATACATATCAGCATATTTTAAATACCGAGTATATATTATCTTGTAGTAGTTGCGATACATGTAACACATTGAATAAATTAATATGATATTGGTTACCATTTAGGGTTATAGGTTATATCATGGTTAGGGTTACCATCAGGGGTACAATTTATATCATGGTTAGGGTTAACAATAGGGTTAGAGTTTGGTTTAGATTCATTATTATGATTAGGGTTAGGGTTTATTGTTAAGGTTGGGTTAATGGTCATGGTCAGGAGTAAAATTATTTTTAGGGTTACGGTAAGGGTTAAAATTAGGGTTAGAGATAGGGTTAGGGTTTGGATTATAATTATTATAGGTGTCAAGTTAGGAATAGGGTTTTGGTTAGTGGTAAGGGAAAGGTTGCAATTACTATTAGGGTTGGGATTGGAACTATATTTAGGTTTAGGGTAAATATTTAGATTTGATTAGGGCTTTTGTTTTGGTTAGGGTTAGGGTCAAGGTTATGATAAAGATTAATATTAGCATTACGGTTAGGATTTGGTTTAGGTTTATGATTAGGATCAGGATTAGGGCTTAGAGTTATAGTAAGGGTTAATATTAGGATTAGGGTTTAGTGTTATGTGTTGAATACATTAATATAATTAGGGTTAGGTTTAGCATTTATATGAAAAATTAAATACCTTTATAGCTCTCTACATATTTTATATATAGATTATATATAAATGCTAGTGCTAGTTGCAACACACATAAAACATTAAATAAAATAATGTAATCATACATACTGTTAAAAAAGAGTTTATTATAAGCAATTTTATATCATGGTTTGGGCTAGTGTTAGTATTTAATTTAGGCTTAGAATTACGGTTTAGAGTTAGGTTTGGGCTTGGAGTATGGCTAGGAAAAGGCTTAGAATTATCATCAGGGTTAGGATTTATGTTAGTAGTATAATTAGGGTTAGGGTTAGAATTATTGTTAGACTTAGAATTAGGGTTAGGGTTTGAATTAAGGTTAGGATTAGGGTTAGTATTATTTTTATAGTTAAGTTTTATGGTTAGATTTTTGATTTTGGTTAGGGCTAGGAAGAGGGTTTGCAAAATTCTTAGGGTAGAGGTTAGAGATAGGGTTATAGATAGGTTTAGGTTTATGATTATGGTTAGTGTTAGGTTTTGGGTTATGCTTTAGATTATGGTTAGGGTTATGATTTAGATTATGGTTACGGTTATGTTTAGCTTTTGGGTTATGCTTTAGATTATGGTTAGGATTATGAGTTTGGCTTATAAATAAAATTAAAGAGTTAGAATTATGGTTAGGGTTAGGGTTTAGGATAAGGATTATGGTTAAAATTAGAGTTTTAACATCATGGTTAGGGTTAGAGTGAGTGTTTAGGTTAGACATGGAGTTAGGGTTAAGGTTTAGATTTGGAATTATTGTTAGGGTTCTAGGGTATACATCATGGTTAGGGTTAGGGTTAGGGTTTAAGGTATGGCTAGTGCAAGTATTCAAATTATCAGTAAGGTTAGGGTTCAAGATAGAAGTGTGATTAGGGTTAGTGTTTGGATTAGGATTTTAATTAAGGTTTAAGGTATGGTTAGGATTCCATAGGTTAGTATTACATAAAGGTTTAGGTTCATTCCATGGTAAGGATTATATTTAGGGTTTGGGTTACAATTAGGGTTTAGAATTGAGAATTAGGATTAGGATCATGGTTTAACATTGAGGGTTTACATAGCATTCAAGATTATGGTTTAGTATTTAGGATGAGGTTTTACCATTTAGGACTATGGTTTATCTTAAGATTTTTGATTTAGGGTTTACTATTTTGGATTAGGGTTTAGCATTTAGTATTACAGTTTAGAAATTAGGACTAAGCTTAGGAATAAGGTTAGGGTTCTCAATATGTTTTGGTTAGGGTTTAGATTAGGTCTTTCTAGGGTGTATATTAAGGATAGTTAAGGCTATGGTTATAATTAGGGTTAAAGTATGGTTTGTTCAAATAGGGATATAATTGTAGTTAAATTAGTGTTATGGTTGAAGCACAATTAGAGTTAGAGGTAAGGTTTGGTTAGGGTTAACATTTAATTACAAGGAAATTTATGAGTTGCTATTAGGATTGAAGTTAATTATAGTTAGGGATTGATTACTATAATTAACTATATCCCTCATTTTGAACCTAGCTGAACCCTAACTTACATTCTAACGCTAATTGAACTCTAATTCTAACCCTAGTTATAGCCCTAATTGAACTCTAATTCTAAAAAATAACATAATTAAATTTGAAAAAATAATTATATAATAGATTATGAATTAATGTATATTTAGAGAGTAATTAAGAAATACTTTAATTTATGTTAGTTAAAAAAAGTATTAAAAATAAATTATTATTGTAAATATGAAATAAAATATTTCACATATCTTAATTTATTAAACTACTTTTAAATTTTACAAACATGATGTAATTGAAAATTTTAGAAACACCTTAATTTTTTATATACTTTTCTAGTTAGTTGTTGAAAAAATCTTTTAAAGATTTTTTCAAAATAAGAAATTTTAAAAAGATAACAATTTTGTTACTATATCTATATTTAAATATACGAACAAATACTTTTCTAATATTCTCATAGCAAAAGTAAGATGTTTCTATTTCTCATTGGAAAACTAAGATGTTTATGATAACTTTAGAAGCATCTTTAACATTAATTAGAAAAGTAAGATGTTTCCAATTATTTTTTTACTATATTGTCACTATTTATTAATTATCTTTTATAATTTTTGCAAATAAGAAAGCTCTTATAGAATTATTCAAATTTTTAATTTTATTACTATCTTCATATTTATAAATATAAGAAGATAATTTTGATATTATCTTAATTCATTTTAAATAATTAAATTATAGAAACGTCATAGTTTGATAATTGAATGTAAAGACAATAAATATAAATTTTAAATTATTTTTTTCATATATATCAATAAGTAAAAAAATTTAACAGAATCTTAAAAGAAAAGTTTAAAAAGAATTAATAGAAACAAAAAATCAATCTTATTTATAAGGTTTTCCTAATAAATTGGTCCCTTAAATCCTTGACTTTCTCATCTTTCTTTCGAGATTCTTTATTGCAACAACTAAAATCGAATCATATCCATTAGATTGAATTGATCTCACCACTCATCTTGTAAGACTATCCCACTTTCTAATCCTTACATTTTCATACAAAAGGAATTTCTTTATTTCATATAAAAAATGCAGAAGTGGAGTTTCAAGATTAATTTTGGATAATATATGAGCCTGATTATTTTAACTATTGACTGACAATTTTCTATTTAACACAAAAACCCAGCTAATTTTGTTGCCTTCACTGACATTTTTTTTTTTTGAGGTTATGGAGGTCAAGAAAGGTATCAATGGTCATTTCTTTTAATTCCTTATTTTGAACAACAAAACAAGGTTATTCATTATATTCTAATGAAAATAAAAATGTAATCTAAAAATTAAAACTACAAATAAAAACTAAATGCTTTTTCCTCTCAACAAACCCAAATTTTGTTCAACTACAATGATCAACTCATACTTTTTTTAATATAAAATAAGTTTATTTGTAACACCAAAACTTCCAATCTCTACACTGATTTGAGAATATGGCCTCAAATGACATGCAATGATTACAAGATTTGCATAAAACAAAATTGTTTAAAATGTCATTGACATATTTGTAACCAAATTATTTGGTGTCATTCTCCCTACTTGATAAAAAATTGGAACTTTAAATAGGGCATGGAGATGCATAAAATAATAATGGTGCCTGTGGCTTTTCGTCAGATATTATAGCTAGAAATGCTTTGGTAGACATGCAAAAAAAAACTGCAGAAGCGCAAACAAAGCACAATAGTTTTTGACAAAAACAAATTTCTGGTTACCTGGCGTTAACAATACAGTTGATGCCTTTTTGCATGTTGCATTCCATGCTCTTGCAGATGTCTATCTTTAAAATACAATTAAAATGGGCCATAGACAATCAAATTCAAAATCTAAGCCAAACAAAAATAGACCAAAAAAATCATTCATTGAAGATTTAAAATTCTATATCGTTAGAAATACATCAGCTTCAATAATCATAGCAATCTAGGAATTTTTAATGGCTTCCATAGCCGATGTCAAGTAGGATGTTCTGGACATCCCATAATACATTCAAGGAATTTTCCACATTCTGCCTCTGTAAGAATAAAAAATCACTTCCCACAGGTTGTTCTCGCAAAATTTACCTGTATATATAATCTCTTCGCACTCATCAGTTACGTACTTGGCATATGTAACCATAATAATGAAACATAGAAAAAATATATATTTAAATCTTCCTATCATCCAAATAGCATGCTAAACCCTAAAACATCATGGAAGACTTTAATTTTCTATCCTTATAATTTGCAAAAAAATATTGCCCAGTGCCATTTGCATATAAATGTGATTATCTAGAAGATTGTCACTCGTGAATGCCATGTGAAGGTTGTTCATGGAAAAGGTTAAATGTGACACCATCACCACTAAAATGCAATAGAAACAGATGAATACATTGTCAAATTTGGAAAAACAACAGTAACAGATGTTTACAATGTCAAATCTAGCACAAAAAAATCAGACAGTGAAAGCCTACAGAAATGTTATAAGACAAATAGTATTTCAAATGTACAAAAGTAAAAAATAAATAAAAAAAATTGTGATTCAAGTAGTGCTTGTTGGAGAAGAATGTATCATAGTTCTAGAAACAAAATAGAGTAATAGATGTTTAAGAATAATGCAAATAGATAGTGAAGAGGAATCATACACATCTCCATTGCAGATTATAAGAAATGTATCAAGCCTCTATTATTTCAGCTACAGAAATGTGAATTCCACTATGAAGAATATATCAGGAAATTTGTAATGAAAGACTCCTCACTCCCATACGTTTCATATTTTCCAATTCCACTGCGATTATAACTAAAGACTCCCCGCCTTCATAAAGAATGTGATGATTCTTTTGGGAAATAATGTATGTACAGTGATGACATTGGTAGATGGTGGAGGAATTTGAAAGGAGTCTTTTTCTTACATTGTTACTTTTGATGACCTCCTATAGAAGGATAGGATGCCACTATAGGTTTATGCCTCTCAAGTAATAAACCATAAAAAAAGTTCAACTCATTGCCAATGGGAACATTGATTGGAGGGTGTGGACATTATTCTTATATTAATTTAAAGCTAAAATTATGGAGCTGAAAACAAGATGAAATTATTATTTTATTAGTTTAAAGTTAAAATTATGAAACTGAAAACCAGACATACAACTATTCATATATCACTTGAATTCGTGAACAATAGGTCAAGTAAAATCAATCTTTGAATTGTATTTCATTGTGGAGAGTCCCTTAAAATAAACAATGTTAAATAAGAAAAGTGATAGATAGTTCTTTAAATGACATCTCAAGTTTTATGTTGGATCCATAATAGGTCCATATTTTAAGTTGTTGTGAGGAGGGATTACATATTCCATTTATTAGAAATTGAAAGATCAAATTTATGTCAAAGTTGAAACTAATTTTTCTAGTTAATGAAGGATATGTTGCATATGTTTTCTCAATTTTGAATTCCTATTTTATATAAGAGCCTTGGAGTCTATGGAAAATTGGTCCTCCACTTGTATCAAACCATTCTACTAAATACATGGAGTAAAGAAGTTGAAGTTATGTCTAATATATTGATATAATAGTTTAATAAGGGATAAACCATTTTTCAATTCTTCCAAATGCTATTGACGTAACTTGAACTATGGGAGAGAGCATTTTATCCTCAAAGACTATAGATAAGGAAGAAGTTATTATTACTATTACTATCACAACTGAAGGGGTAATTCAAGTTCTTCTTGATGGAGCTCTCTCTCATACTAACACAACTGAAGGGGTAATTCAAGTTCTTCTTGTATATCCTTTTCTAATTTCTTCCCATCCTTGACTTTCTTCCTAAGATGGTGGTGGTACTGCGTGTCACCAGTGAATAGGGCACTCACTTTATCTTTATTATTCTATTGTGTCTTTGTTTGAGAAGGCTCCCCTGATTCTACTCTTTGTGTCTTCCTAGGGGGCTCACTTGTTACCTCAGTGTCAGGGACCTCTGTAAGATCAACCTCTATACTATGTTATTTTGAAATTGGTTGTTCCATGAAAGGAGAGATATGAATTAGCTATCCTCCCTCACTATCCTCTTCATACTCAGAGGAAGAGTGATTCTCTAAATCTCTTTTCTTATCTTCAATTAGACCCTCTAATTGGTTGTACAAAGTAGTATAGAACTCAATCATTTTTGTGAGTCTCTACAGTTAGGGAACTCGTGGTAAAAAACCTCCAAATGGAATCCATACTTTCTTCATCTGTTTCTCCAAGCCTATTAAATCTTGATAATTTTTAGCTCTTCTCACTGTTTCTTCATCCTCCAAGATATTCATGATAAGGTCTTCTTTGATACATTCCTCACATTCCTTGATAATAGGGATGCTTGGGGTTAGCAACTTTATAGAAATTTTAATGAAACATTCAAGATCTACATACATGCACAAGGCAATGCTCATCTTGTACTACGCTATCCATTTGTTCACATCATCCATGGCTCTTTTCCTAATGGTAAAGTTATAAACCTTGAACTGCCTAGGTGTAAAAGTACCCTTTTTATGGGGAGCCAAGCGCTCTTTATCTGCCCACATCAGCTGCCAGATAAACTCCATTATAGCTAATCTTTGAGGCACATACTTTGGAAGTATATGTGGGCAGTGGGAGCATCGAGAAACCCTAATTAGAGTAAAGGTTTTCTCATAGTATAAATCACCCCAATTGTGATCTTCTGGCCATTTGTCTACATATTGGCTAGGTCTAAGAAGCTAAAGAACCTTGACTGGAAATCTAGTCACATTGAGACCCAACAAGTCTAGAATTGTATGTACAATCCAATTCTCAAAACCACAGTATTCATTTTCATTGGAAGTATAGTTCCACACCCTAATCTAGGGTTGTACAAGGTTTTGTTGGCCTTGAAACTACATCCTTGGTCTCAAATTTTGCGTGTCCATGTTGTTAATATTGAAATATAGAATCAATTCATTAAGATAGACTAATGCGTGAACTTAGGGTTGGATTTCTTATGGATATCTATGAGTCCTTGAAGTATCTTGTTACTGAAATACTAAATATAGTCATAGTCAGTATTCACATGTGATTTCTGAATGTCTAGGATGATCATTAGTAAATTTGTAGGCACTCTCTCACTACCTCCATCTATTCCCAGCACCCTACATAGCCCATAAGTAATATACTTCATGTAGAAGTTTAAATCCTTGTATTGATATGGTGCACCAGAACTAGGTAGGGGAGCTATGTCATTTCTATTTGATCTAGGCACATGAGCCTAGATCAACATGCTGACAATGGTGGCCTCTCTAACATACTTATTCCGCAACATGGTTAAATCAATCTATGTAGTCGAGGGATGGTATATTCCAAAGGCTTTCATGAAGGATGACCTATCCAAGGTCACTAAATTTGTCTCACCTCTTTTTCTGATAGTTATAGAAAGAGGATCATACCTTCTTTCCAATTCTATTAGTAAGTCTACTTCTACGAATACATCTAGGAAAATCATATTTTCTAAACCTAGTGTCCAAGGGTTTGACACAGGAATTCTCCTATCCCTATTACCATAAAATTAATTGAATAAATGGAAACCAGAGAATGTGGGAGTGTTGGGATCTTTATAATTTGATATATCATCATAGAAGAATTCATTGTTTACCTTTGTGCTCTAGTTCATCCTAGGGAGAAAAGAAACACATTCATATGAGTAGTTCCTCTTGCCTTTATACTCATCCTCTGCATCTTTTCTTGCTCCACTAGTTGAAACCCCGCTCAGTCTAGCTAACTCATCTTTTCTGATCTTTATTGAAAAATTCTTCATTCAAACACAAGCTTTTCCTTACAATTCGCTCTAGAACTCACTACAACATTTGGGGTTAAATTTGGATGCAAATTTGTGATGACACTACTATTTGTGTGTGTTTTTTGTGTTTTTTTTCCAAGTTCCCCTAATGCTTTCATAATAGCCACGGTACCATCAAAATTTCGACACCCATGTGATTATAAACAAAAATAAAAATAAAAATAAATGCTCATTTCTAATTTTCATGATTGCATATTGTCATGCACGAAGAGGGCCACCCTAACTATGTCGAACATTGGAATCTTGGTATACAGAAGACATGACTTAAGGTAGGCATTCAAGTTTTTTCTTCTCATTAACTCTATTTCATTTCAATGGCATTTGTTTATTTAATGGCACAATATGAATGTTAATACTGGCATTGTTTACATCTTTGCATTTGGAATGCTTGATGACCTATGAGATTTGAGATCCAGGGCATCATTTCTATTACCTTCAAGGAATTGTTTGAAGTGTTTGATCTCTCTTTATTTGTTTTTCTATTGATATTCACTATGTGGTACTCCCCGTTTATGATCATTTCATGAGGAAATTCCTTGATGGCTAGCGGGTTGCAAGAAAGGGCATCATGCATTGTTTATGAGCTCATTGTTTAATACTGGCATTGTTTACATATTTTCATTTGGAATGCTTGGTGACCCATGAGATTTGAGAGCTAGGGCATCATTCTTATTACCTTCAACGCATTTTGTGAAGTGTTTGATCTCTATTTATTTTTTTTGCTGTTGATATTCACTATGTGGTAATCCTTGTTTTTCTTTAAGAAGTGTATGGCTTGACTATGCACATGCATAATTGTAGATGAGGATCCATGGTAATAGGATGCCATTCATTTCTTATATCTTTTTGATCTAACCCCCATCTCTCTTTTCTTTGTAGGTTCTAGATCACACAAGAGCACACTAGATTCATACCCAGGTCAAAAATTGATCATATCAGGGAATGTCTGGTACCATTATTATTGATGTTCATCCTCTTATGTATGCATGCAATTTTGCATATTCTTCTGAAACTTGGCTATGCTCATAGCCTGTGTGAACCCAAATGATTTTATCTTTCAGTTCCTTTCCTTGTATAGTATATACAAGTTATTTGGCATATATAAACATGTAATCTTTAGATGCTAAAATTTATTTTCCTTTACATGTATCTTTTCATGAAATGAACACAAATTAAACAAGATAATATAACAATGCAAACTAGGGTACTATAGTCACTCATCTAGTAATTAGGTTACCGAATCTGAATGTGCATGAAAAATATGGTAACGAGAACCATTATTAAGGATTGAACATAATTCTAAAAGTCCCCAAACCTATTGTTATATGTGTCCTTATTCCCTTCATAATTTTGGTTCAACCCCTATAGGATGCCCAAGCCTAGAGGCCAAGGAAAGTGCCCAAGATAAATTTAAAGAAAGATGAATGAAATCATTGTCCTTATGTGGGTAAACCCATATAAGTGTTCTTCATTTGCATCACAACTCCTACTTGAGGATCAATAATCATGCATTTGTGTTCAAGACTTATTATTACCTTGGTATTTTTGAATCTTAGGATGATATCTCAATTGGGAAAGGCAAACCAAAAACTTTCATAGACCAATCACAACCAAGGCATGTGGGTTTTCTTCTTTTGTTAAGTTATACTCATAAAATATATGTACAGTTATAAAATTTCATGCCTTGAAATTTTATAACATAGTTCCTTAGCATAGTTTACTATGCTAAGGAACTATGTTCAATGTCAAATGTGTTATCAATCAATAATGTTTCACATCTCGAACCTCACAAGATCTTCAAGCTAGCATGCTATCAAAATAGAATGATAGTGGTGATTCAATGCATATACATCCTCAACAACATGGAAAAATTGATCCAATAACAACAAATACATTACAAATGCCAAGATCATGGTCTCAATGAGATAAATAGTGCATAAAATAATATATGGTATAACCTATCATATTATTGGTACTTCATCTATAGTTTTAATTAATGTATGTTTCTTTTTCACACTTTGGTGGGGACACCTCAGTAGGAGTTATCTACGATGCTAGTTTCTAAATGCATAGAAAATTTAAAATAGATGTCATATGAATACCATCACAGCAAATAATAGTTTATTAATGCGTAAAAATATCAAAATACATGGCATAAAAATATTATAAAAACAAAGACAAAATGACATGTGAAAAATCTTGACACAACACTATTGTAAAAATAGAGGAAAAAATAGCCCAAGTTCAGCAACACGTTAAAACTAAAAGGCATAGACAAGTTAGTAGATTTGTTTGTCGGTCGCCAAAAAGACAACCTTAACAAAAAAAAATGAACTTGTCATGGAAAACATTTAGTTATAAAAATATTAGTAGAACAACAGAAACACCACATTTTTCATAATTTTTTCCATAATATTAATAAGATCACGTGTTTGTGTTTTTCAAACAAATAAAGCTCCTTCTTTCCC
>MU226300.1:309093-369399 GCA_018584345.1 Thuja plicata
GAACCTCAATCTTAGGTCTTTTCCCAATCTTGGAAATGGCTCGAAAAAGCCTTTCTTCTTCTGGATTCAAAACTTCAACTTCTTCTTGATCATCATTTCCTTCTTCGGCTTCATCCTCACTTTCATTTCTGACATTAAGATTCATTCCTCTATGAATCTCTTTTTTCAATGCTCGCACTTGTCTCTAGAGCTCTCTAACCTCAGGTGTCACAACACCATCTCTTCCACCACGTTCCCTTCGTGGAGGAATTTTTGCGATGCGCACTGAAACCCTAACCACGGTCCTGGTGCAAACTGCCTCACAGTCGGCAATCTATTTACACACTCAGGAACTTCTCGCTCTGATACCACTTGATGAAGGGTGCTCCCCTTAATGCCACAAACACACAACAGAAACAGAGAAGCAACAACAATTTGCAAGAACAGAAAATGGGCTTCTTATTATCTCCACAAAGGTGGAATTACAATATGCAAAGCCTCATGAGTGTTCCCTTTACAATATTTTGTAGGACAAAGCCTCAAATTATTACCCAGATCTACCTAGAATTGTCCCGAACTGCCTAAGACAACACTACGGGCCTTCTTTATATAGGCAATTTCCACCACCCGAGAAGGTTCCATAAATTTAGCCCTTAGGGCTGACCAAACTTAGAATTATTTTATTTTTCAATTTAGTACATCAAAGTCGGCTCAAAATAACTTTTGAAACCCAAACAAAAATTTTGAAGGAAAATTATTTTCTGCTATTTCAGGTGGGCCAACTTCCGGAGACCATAAGTCATCACCAGCTGACCCGATTGACTATTATAACCCAATTTCAGAAATTCCACGAAGTGCTCTACAACACTTAAATTAAGCAAGTTTCATTCAGCCCAAGTTTCGACCTCATCCGGGGTCTCTAAAGCCTTCAAAACTGAGCTCGAAGTTTCTGTACCCTGTTTTCAATACCGAAAATTTTCAATATCTTCAAAACTAGACCTGATCTAGCCATGAAACTTTATTGGGAGGCTAAAATGACTAAGATGAACCTCCACATGCAAAATTAGAACATTTCGAGATCGTATGACCAACTTACTAAAAATAGCAAGTTTTCATAAATAGCAGCTCTGTACAAGGTAGCCCTTATTGAAAAGAAAACAGAAATATTTTTGGGTGATGCAAGATTGCCCTTACACCCAGGATGATCCTGCATCAAGGATCTCCCCAAGTCAATAGACACTCTATATAAGACCTCACCTAACTCTTCTCTAAGAGTTACAATGATTTTGCTTTCACTTTGGATGACAACTATCTTAGTTTTGTCTCAATGCTTCCAAAAGACTTGAAGAAACTAATGCAAATTTCTCCATTCCAACATACTCCATTCTACAAGGGAAATGTGGATTCTTGTGATGTCCTCCTTAGTTCCAAAAAACTCAAAATCCATAAGTTTTTCCACTCCAAGTAGTCAAGTTCGCAACTTGTCTTCAAATTGTCTAATTAGGCCTAACGGCTCTATTAGCCCTATCCAGAGGGTTTTTATGGAATAATTTGCAAAAATCACAAACAACCCCCAAAAATATTTAGGGATATAGATACCCTTTTTGGAGACCTAAAATATTTCTAAGGTCTTAGGTCCATATAACAATATCCTAGAAAGTAGGGCTTTTAGGCCTATTTTGGTGCATTACTAGCAATGGTCTGATTTCTCCACACAAATCAATCTAGTTGGATTAGAAAAGCTCTAAAATTGAACCTAGGGACTCATAAGACCCTAAACACACTCTAAAATCACCTGGTTCAATCCTCCATCTCATTCCCTTGTCTCTGTAATAGGTTTCTAACCTCTTATGCACCTAACCGAGCTCTCCTCACTTGCCTAGGCCATGAGTTTAAAAATATATCCACTAATCTCCTGAACTCCTACCTCTATATATAGAAGTTACAAAGGATCCACTACAAGATTCATCCACCCTTTTAAGGTTCCCATGGTTGAATCTCTAGTGGGAGCCATGAAAGCAAAAAATGGCTAAAAGACACCAGCAAACTACCTAGTTTGCAATTATTTTCCTACCACTTGAAGATTAACTCAAAACAAATTTCTCTCTAAAACCAAAAGTCTTGTATCACTCCACACTACATGAATCCATAGTTAACTCTTGATCCATTAAAGCACCATTATCATGCAAATTAGTAGGTTGTGCACTGTATACAGGGAACTCTTCTTTCTTACTCACAAAAACTTGATTACAAAAACTCTCTCCTTGGGATTCAAGCATGAGAGTGTCTTAGATGCCTTTCTCCACCATTCTAGGCCATTTTAAATCAATTCCCACTCCTATATTTTTGGGGATCTTATGTTCTCGAGTTGCATGCAACAATTACAATTTCTTGCAAATGTTTTCATGACAACTTTTGGCATATTTTTGCATTTACTATGCCAACTAAAATATAGGGCCTCTATGTTTTGTAGTTTGATGAACTAATCCTATTTAATGACCTTAATGCATATTTTAAATCATTCATGCGTCTAAGACACATTTTGAACCCAAATTCCAATATTAGACCAACTAAGCCTAACTAGAAAAACAAGTAATAATGACTAATTGGTGACCTTAGTACTAACACTAACTCACCTAGTCCACATGACCTACTAAGGCCTCAAAGAAAAAACACTTCTTTGACTTGGCTAAGGTTAGATACAAGACCAAAAATTCTAAGGCTTGAGGATTTCCTAGGTGCTCTTGCACCAGATTATTTAGAGATCACGTACAGACCACACAAAGTGATCTTGATCTGCACCTTTCGCTGAGTCGCTAAATCATTTTATACTTGCTCAATTTCTTTAGAGATTACGTGACTACTCTTGATATTATTTTTAATCTATGTTCTACACTTAACTTTCCAATCTTTGGCCTTAACTCCAGTTTGTTATGAGATCACGCGACTAAAGGCAATCTCGCAATCTCGCAACGCTTGGACTAACGTTGGCTAAGTCTGGAGATTCAAAGATAAATGTTATCTTTGAATTGCTGAAATATTTTATTGACCTTTGGTTTATTCAAAGACCTCATGAATGCCAAATATCTATTAGCCACTTAAACATGTGTCTGCATCTTATTTATTATCTCTTGATTACTGAATAATTCTTAACTTTTTGACTTCTTCTAGCTATTCAGTGCCAGACACACATCTCTTCCTTCATCAATGGTCCATATTCACCCACAGAAAACTTGACTTGGCTCTAAATTAACCACAACTGACCCTAGTTCATTTGGAAATTCAGTGACTGAATGAATCTCTAAGTCACTAAAGAATTCTTCTAACTCGGGTTTTGTTTGGAGATCATGCACTAGCCATTAGATCTTTTCTTGATCAACGATCAACACTAAGTCTCGTAATATTTCTGTACTTTATCAATTCTTACTGAGATTACATGATAACCCTTGATTCTTCTTTGATCCAATGGCATGTGCTGAATCTTGAGATAATCTTCTTAACCACACTTTCTTTCTGAGATCACGTGACTAAGTTATCTCTGAATCTCAGAATAGACTTTACCTGACTTAGTCTCAACCTCAAGTTTATCTAGAGATTATACGACAAGCCTTATCTCAAGGTCTCTGAAAGACTTATTAACACATTAGTTAATTGGGAGATTACATGAAGACCACGTGATTAATTCAAATATATAATAAGGTCTATGGCTATCACTTAATCATTGAAGAAAAAATTGACCTTGGCATTTGTTTGGAGATCATGCAGAAGCCACTCATCTTGGAAAAGATCAATGATCCTAGCTGAATCTCTAAATCTTTCACTTATCTCTCATTTCTTTTGGAGAGTAGATGAATGAGAAAAAATGAACCCAGTCTTGACCTTTGGTTATATTATGATATTATGCGACAGAGAAATCTTTGGATTGCTAAAGATTTCAAATAACTTGAGTTAACTCACAAGATCTAGCGCTATCCAAATGATCAAATTTGAATCCACGGTTGTTGCTGAGTCTCTGCATCCTTGAGGCAAATTCATTTTTATATAGCGATCACATGATAATGGCACAATCAGATCAAGATTGACCATCTGCACTTAATCTCTTAATGACTTAGAGCATATTCCATTTATCTCAAGATTAAGAGATACAAGCTTGTGCCCAACCGCTAGATCAAATAGAATATTTAGTTCTAATTAAGAGATAAAGGCAAAGGATAAAAATCACATGGCTTATAAATCACTTAAGTTACTCTACACAAAGAAACTCTACACCTATACATAATTAAAAGAATACTATGCATGGAAAAAATTAATCCAATCGAAGATTTTTTTTAGAAATTATCCATGCACTGGAAATTCTTGTTCTTCATCATTCATATTCTTGAGGAGATATGAATCATTTCTAAATGTCTGATATATAATGAAGGGACCTAACCACAAAGATTAAAATTTCTTATGATCCCCCTTATCCTCATCCCTGGCATTTCATTGAAGAACTAAGACACCAGGATGGAATTTTCTCTCATTTTCCCTTTTATCAAAAAGGTATTTCATCTTCTATTGCAATTTAATATTCTACTTCTGACTATCTCTTATTATCTCATCCAATTCTACCAATTGAATCATTCTTTCTTGCATTGGCTCAATATTTCTAACCCATTTTGGATGAACTTGTAGACTGGAAGCAAGTTATTTATTGTTATTTTGGATTGTACAACATACACTAATTCAAAAGGTGACTTCCCTATTTCTCTTTTCATGGTGATCCTATCTTCCCACAAGGCAAACTTCAACTTTGTATGACATGCCCTTTTGTTTCTTTCTAGGGTCTTCTTAAAAAATTTCAAAATACTCTTATTACTGGATTCTTCTTGCCCATTGGCCTGTAGATGGTATGGGGATATATATGATATTACAATTCCCATGTCAGAGAAAAAATCAGTGAACTCTTCTGATCTAAAGCACATTGCATTATCCATCACTAGTTTAAGAGGGACACCAAATTGAGTAATGATATTATCCATCAGAAAATGAATTACACTTGTGCTTGTAGCCTTTTAGTTAGAATTAACTCAACCCACTTTCTTAATTAATCAATAGCAACTAAAATGCAACTCTATCTCCCACTTTATTTTTCTACAAATTCACTAATGAAGTCTATTCCCCACATAGCAAAAAGTGCTTCAACAACTACAAGATTCAGCAATAGGGCACCTGAAACTTCATATTATTGGAGAATCTCTAACATGGTTCACATCTCCTAACAAAAGAATGGGCATCTTTAAACAAGTAAGGCCAATAGTACCCAGCCCTTAATATTTTATGAGTTGTTGCTCTGGCTGAGTGGTGTCCTCCACACATTCCAGAATGCATTTCTTTCAAGATATTTTTAGATTGTCCTTTGTCAAGACATAACAATAGTATCCCATCCCTATTTTTCCAATACAGGTAGCCCTGCCATAGTACATATTTTTGAACTTGCAATATCATACTTCTTCTTTGGTTTTCATTCAAATCTTCTTGGAAACTAGCATTCCTTAGAAAATATACAATGTTAGTATACCAGGGGTGCATTTCAATAGTTGTAACTACTTCTCCACAAGTATTAACATTGTTCACTTTGACTAAATCCAAATTCTCTTCTGTCATCAAATCTTGTAGTCCTAATCACCTCATGAGCTTAGTAATGTGGATTTCCAAATCAAACTCCTAAATTTTGTTAATACACTTGCATCTTTTCCCTGTCACTTCATTTTGGACCAAAATGTCCTTTACTGCAGCATGTGAAACATTACTTTTGCACATACTAGGTAGGGTGTAAATTTTTTGACTACTTTCACTAAATCATAGGCTTATTTCTTCATCAATTGATAATTCAATTCAAATTCTTGTAGTGATTTGCTAAAGAATACTATGGGATGCTCAACACCCTCCTCATCTTTCTCCAATAGTACTGTTGTAATAGAATGAAATGATGGAAATGTAAATAGGGAAAAAGAATTAGTATAATCATTAGAACTCATAACAAGGGCCTCTTATATTTCTTGTTTAATTTTTTCCAATGCTTCTTGGGCCTCCTAGTTCCATTCAAACATCATGCAATACCCACTCATGTTTTGTTTTTTTATTTTGTGATGTCGTACTCTTTTAGGAATTGGTTCCAGTTGATTGGCTAGATTATTTTAGGCTAATTTCATGAGAGCTATTATTCTTTCAGTTGATGGTGACTATTGTTTATGATGTCATGGTTATTATCAGGATGTGATGATTTATGTTTTAGTTATGATGTACTTACCCCATACTTGCATGTGTATGGTCATCATGTTTAGGTATTGTTGATGGGGGTTCGCTGACCAGGTCTGCCAATAGTCATAAGTTGTAACCGGGTACCGGGGGTACCGGCCAACTCTGCTTGCAAAGGTTATTTGGGGAAGTTAGATTCCCCAGGCCTCCAAGAACTTGGGTGTTAGGTAACAATGGTGCGGGGCTCGGTTGGGAGAAGTGACTATTTTTGAGGGGGATAACTAGTTTCTTCAACTCGTTCTCTCTAGAGATTCAGTGAGGTGAGGTTTCCCCTAGCATTCTACACTTAGAAAATAAAATAGAAAGGATCCTGCAGGGTTAGAAGTACTTCATCTAACTATAGTTATGCTTAAACGTTCAAGACATCAATAATAATCTGATATACTGCACTAAATACAAAAGAAATACACAACTATCAGCTAGTATTTTATTAGTAGCGAGGGAAAAAAAGGTTAATCTATTTGATATATCAGAGTATAAGACATAAAGAACACAAAACATAAAATACCATTAATTTAGAAGCATGAATTCCAACAACATCATTACAAAGAATTCTCCCTTCTTCATTAATGTCTCTTCCAGCAAGCACTGGTGTTAGATACAATGGTGGCTCCAGGGGAGCGTCTAACTATTGAAAATGGAACAATGGAGCATTGAGCTCTGCAACTAAAATGAAAAAAAATCACCTTTCTATTACTGTGGACAGCAAAATCATCAAATTCTCCGACCCTTAGAAATGGGCCGGTCTGACTATTTATACATATTCTCTTCTAACCCTAACCCCAACCCTACCTTTACATCATGTTTCAATAAAATACAATATTTGGGGGCCGGTACTACCTATGCCACCCTACAAAAAGACATTGAGACAAAATAGGCCTGACATGCCAGAAGAATGAGACAAGAATATATAGTGAAAGAATTGGCCTTGAGAAGAGAGCTACGAAGGAGAAGGAAGAAATTAGATCCCTCGGGATCGAGGCTACATGCCTCATAAATAGGAAATGCGGTGCCCTGTCTCCAATGCACTAGGTGTACCTCTGAAACGGTGCCTCGAGAAGACCATCCTGTCAGAAAACCAACTGTTGAGTCGATGCCCCCTTGATGTAGCCAACCAGCTTCTGACAACCTTTATTAACCACTCCTAAAAGTGACTGGTCAGCCTTGGGGACCGGGACACGGATCACTTGAAAGAATACAAAATTTGGGATCTGAGACTCCGGGATCTGGGAACTTTCATTCCCAAAAGAATAAAAAATACCAAATGTTTGGGTTTTCTCCGGTGCCTGGAGAAAGCTTATGGTTGTTTGTTATCATTGAAAACCTGGAGGAGGCGGGAGATGCCATCTTCGTCGATATCCTTCAGGCCAGCCCTTCAGTACTTTGCCACTTCAATCTGTTCCCCCAAGTCTGGAACATTCTCCTTAAATTCAGCAGCCATTTTTGTAGCATCATGGCCACTAAGCACCATATGAGTTAATCTGGCCATTTGAGCACCATCTATTCCCTCCGAGGACTGATATTGGGACTTCATCATTTCATCAAAACTCCCCAAAACCAAATCCTCTGGTGTGCACGTATCTGTACTGAGGGGGTCAGCCCCGAAAGTCTTTGTTACAAAAGACTTATATAAATTGAAAGAATATTTTACTGCATAGACCTTCTCCTATAGAGTCCCCACCAGTTGCTTGGTTACCTCCAATGTGAGGTCAAGTCTAGAGTGTTGAGTCCTCACAAAATCAAATGATTTGTCCTCCAGAATTTTGGATTCAGAAACCATTTCCTCTCCCAGGCCGTGGATCTCTTCAAGCTCTACCTTCCATGCTTGATAATTTTCAATATCACCCTCTCATAGGTCAATGAGAGTGTCTTCCTAGTATATAACATGTCAGGCTGCATATAAGTCTGGGAGGGTGGATACCAGGAAATGTCGGGTGTTTCCTATTTGCAGAGCGACCCACTCGTTGACCGCCTAGGCCTTCTTCTTCATTATTTACAGGGAGTCTATGTCACTCTGTGGTAGTGGATCTTCATATGTGGAAGCCTCCAAAGGGGCGGCGTTGATAGGTCAGGCCAGCTCAGTAAGCAATCCCATAAGGTTTATGTTTTTTGCCTTTTCTATTTTGAGGCTTTGGGCCTCCTTTTCATAACAGGCCTCCACTACCCTAGCTACCTCCTTCAGCAGGTCCACCTTGCCCTGTTTTCCCCTCTTCCCTAGTGATACCTCTGCAACGTTGTAATCTCTGGGCTCTGTGGTTGCTTCATCAGTGTCTGGGGGAGGTGTCGCCACAACGACAACTATTTCTCCACCTAGCCTGGTTCAAAGAGTATGAACCGTCTGGGATTTCTTGGCCTTTGGTGGGGCCTGGACCTGAGCCATCATTTCAGCTAGGGAGAGTGGAGTTCCAGGAGTAGACAGAGCCTTTCTTTTCTTTCTCTCTACTAACCACTAAGGCAGTAGGGGAAACTTATTTTCCAAATTCTATTGTCTTGGTTCTTCTCTGGTGCCCTGTGGTTGTTCTTCCTCAGTGGTATGGGCCTCATCCATCCCTCTGCCTGTGTCTTCTCCTTTATCGATAATATCCTCCCTAGCAACATCCATCTCCTCAGCCTTGTCCTCTTTATCTATTGCTTTGTCTGGACTTCTATTGGCTTCTTCAGGGATTTCCTCTTCGTGTTGCTCCTCTTGTTGCTCGGCATCTACCGCTGGGGTTTCCTTTTTTGACGACACATCCTTTGGCAATAGTGGAGGTACTGGGCCAAGATTTAAAGTCTGGGCCATGGTAATTACTTGTCTAAAGGTCACTCCTAGGAGTGATGCTTGGAACGTGGCAGTTGGGGTTATAGTTATTCCCGTAGGTCCAGTTTCCCCAGCAGATGTCATTTGTTCATTCTTCCTTTGTTGGTCCACCCCCAGATTTTGCATCTTTGGAGCCTCAGAGGCAATCTCCGGCTCTGCTTCCCTTTCCTCTTCTATTTGTTCTTCCTGCTCCTATGCAAGCTCTTGTTCTGTAGCTTCCTGTTCCACACCTAGGACTTCTGCCTCTATTTGTTTGGTGTCCCCCTGTAGGTTCCCAAACTCGTGAGTTGCAAAGACATCATCAAATTCCTCCTACAAAGGAGGACTGGCTAGGACTTTGGCAGGCTCTGTTTCTCTTTCTGGCTCCGGGGAACTGGAAGAGAGGATCTCTACTTGTGGGGTCTAGGGTATACCCAACCTCAGCTCTACCTTAGGCTTTTGGTTAAGCCTATTCTTTCTTTGGGTAACTAAGGGTGGCCCCACATCCCTTAGTGCTGCTTGTTCTGTTGGATCTACCCCCATGGCCTTTACCATTAAGGCTGCCAATGATGGGGAGGAAGGGGGATGAATTGGCCTAGCCATGAGTATTAGAGTGGCCAGCTATGTGATTAACTTCTCTATCATTTGTTGGGAGGCTGCCACTGACTACTTTATTTATTCTTTTATGGGGACTTCTTGCACAGGAGGGGTTGTATCTATTCATTTTCCTTTATCCACTCTCTATGAAGAAGTCCCAGCCCCCAGAGTTAATTTTAGCACTAGTTGGGCTACTTGAAGCGCACTCCCAGGGCACACCTTCTTGAAGTATGCGTGGCTTCACTCGACCACCTCTTGGGTGAAGTCCTCAATTGTTGGCCCTTCCTGGGCATCCCAATTTACCGGTGGGAGGGCCATTGTATCGATCCCCTTTGCTTTGTACTGGGGATCAATCATGGGGCCGGCATGTGAGAAATTCTCCTGGAACCTCTGGAGCTTCAACCTTTCCATCATGCCTACCATCATCCTGACGTAGTGCCAGCTCTGCACCTCCACGTCATCCTGGAAATCTTCCTAGAAATCATCCATATGGTAGTGGTGGGGCTCTGAAGCCTGGGGATGTGTTGCTGCAATCTTTTCGTGCGGATCAAAATCCTTTCACGTTAAGTAGAACTCCTTGAGGTTGTAGCTTTCAAGTTCGTTATCCACCTCTTTTTTGGTGGCAAGACTGCATGAATAGTTCCCACAAGTGATTGAGAATGGAATATTGGTTACCTTGTTTAAGGCAAAGAAGACATGAAACTCTGTCATATGCCTGCAGTATTCCAAAAGAATGATCTTGTCCCCACAGTATTTGGGCAACAAGTAGGGTTTTTTGGAGAAGCTGGTGACCCCAATATAAGTGTGTTGTTGGAATTAGATGTAATAATGTCCATAGCTCCAGACCAAATTCATCGCCTCTGTGGATAGGCGGTATCCTGCATCCCGGGTGGGTGTGAGTAGGTGATAGTAAACGAATGCATCATTTACTTGGAAAAAACTTGGGAAGCTGGCCTCCCATTGAACCTACGAGAAATGGTCCCATGGTGCCTTTTGTCCCAGGCCAATCCCAAGAACGTCGTCTGTAAGTAGCCCATGGGCGTGGGGCCTCTGCTGTGCCAGAGCCTAGAAAACATAAGAAGTCATGTAAAATTTCTTTTTCCTGGCTAGTTGGAGGAACTGGGAGTCGATGTGGTTTGAGATTATAGCTGCCTAGTTGAAGTATCCTCCCTTGGTGGAGATGCCGAGGAGGAAGTAATACATCCATGGAGCAAGTTCCCAGGTAGAGGGCTTCCCAAAGACCTGGGACAATGCTATCATTCCCATCTAAATGCTCTCTTTGAACTCGGACCTAGGAATTTCTACCTTCATCCTCTTAGGGTCCCTCTTCGAGACCTTGAGCCAGTGAACATTCATGTATATCCGGGTGGCCTCCTCTAACTGCGTGAATTGGGCTAAGGCATCTGACCTTGTAACCACAGAAGGCTTGTGAAATTGAGGGATGCCTAGACCCACCTGGAATGTGTCAGGGTTGAGGGATACCAGAGGAGTAGGGTACCCGGTAGGTTCTGTGACTGCAAGCATAACAGCCCGAATAGAAGAGTTGTAATTGGTGGCCATTGTCAGAATAACCTTTGGAGATTGTACAGAGCACAGGAAACAAGCCGCCTTAAGAATCCTGGAGTCCCCGACATTGATGGCCATCTGATCTCCAGCGTGTTGCTGGATGTACATCATTTTCACTAAGGCCTGCATTTCAGGCCATGTCCTGACGCTGGTGTCAGTAATGAGTTTAACCTTAGACTCGATCTTTGAGCCCATGATAACACTATCCTGCACAAACTTCATAGTTAGGGGCAACTTCTCTAGGGCCCTTTCTATTTTGGATTTAACAGCCACTCTGGTAGCCATCGTGGAGGGTAGCTCTAGACTTCTGGGTGGTGAGGATGCAAACACTTCAGACATGTTTGGAAGTGTACTTTAGAAACCTACAAGGCAAAGCGACCGTCAGAACGTATTGACAAATAAATACTCTGGGGTCCGGAAATCTTACCACCGTGATGTCTGCTTTCCTAAAAAGTTAGTTTCATTCAAAAACTCTAGAGAGTATATACATCTATGGACTTAAGATTGACTGAACATCTAGGTCTGGGAATTTTATCGCATTTGCTAAGGACACGGGATGGATGATGGTAGGAGACCCAGAGCCCAGAGAAGTAATCATTGGTGAGGATGTGCAAAAAAAGGGCAAACCGTCAGGCCCACGTGGGCGCCACATGTATAGGTAATAAATAGGAGTTATGGTGATGATGGTGGAGCCAATTGTCCAAACACATGATAAGTGAAGGCCACTTGGATGAATTTAAATGCATGTATGGTACATAAATGAGGGCTTGGCTAGTTTTACAGAAGAGAGATAAAACTGGTTGTTTGAAACCGGCTGAGAGTCAAGTTTTAAACAGGTGGTATTCTGCTCTGAAATGAGCTTATGGGAAGAAAACTAGTGACACAGGAAACTTAGCTCTCAGTTGCTAAACTATTTGGAAGGATATACATAAGATATACATAGGAGCCAAGGGATATATATATGGGAAATGGAGGGATATACAAAAAATATATACAAAAATTTACACCTATACACCGCAGAATGACATCTATGAGAAAATAGTCAAAACACAAAATATATATAGCTTTCTACACTATTCACAAGCCAACCACACCTGCATAGAGGGAAGGCAATCCTCTGGCAGAGCCAACCCACCAACGGGCGGCAAAACCAGAAAGAGAAAATGAATGAAACCAAAAGACAACAAAAATGGAGAGAAAACACACCAGAAAAATGAAAAACTGATGCGAAAGAGGCACCAACCTGAGAATGCTAAAAGGAGAAGGAAAGAGGTCACTAAAAAATCTCTGCAATAGCCACAACCACCAAATGATCACAATCTGCCACTATGAAGCACTCACAATAGCTCAAAAAGGATGGAAGTATTTGGCACTGATTATCGTTAACTCTCTGCAAATCACTCTGAAATCACTCTGAGATCACTCTGAGTGCTTTAGATTTTTAATCATGGTAAATGTGAAAATGATGGATAACTTCTATTTATACCCACGGTAAAAAAAGAAATCCACCTCCTTCCAGCGATCCCCGGACAGATAAACCTCCAGACGCTGGGCCTGGGGATTCCCTGCGAGGATATCACCTTAAGAAAAGAGAACATCTTGGCGAATAATCCCAGAGTCTGGAGTCCGGCTCCCAACAAAGAATGAAAAACTTCAGGACCAGGGTCCCGGAGGCACGAGAAACTAACAAAAAAAAACACAACAGCGGGGAAGAAAACCCCAGAGAAAAAAAATAAAAGGAGAAGGACGAGGCAAGAACCACAAGCAAAAGCAGCAAAAAAAAAAGGGACCCAAAATTTTGCACACAAAATGTAGGGACGGGGATGCAGGGCATAACAAATGGTGACTATCTGGGACAAAGGCCTTAGCGCATTTGAGAACAACAGAATCTTTGGTTAGCAAAACTGGAACAAGCCATTTCCCGAAGCATCTGACAGGCAAAGAGCAACATATCTAAGAGAATCTGACCACACGGGATCCATTCTATAGTCCTTCATCAGTGGTGGCATGTGTGCTTTGGAAAGAGATCAAGCCGATGACCTCTGGGAGGAGTAGAGAAGAGGCACTAATTACATTGAACTAGTCATCAATTTATTCATTCCTCCCGGAGACCAAAGTTTCATCCCACTTTCCCTTTTCTTATTGTTTTGTTTGTTTCTAGGTGGGAAGATGGTACTTCTTTCACCATTAAACGTAAGCTTAGCTAATTCCAATGGTGGTACTTCTTTCACCTATCCACCTATACTTAGATGTTTGAAGAGGGGATAAAACTCCAGACCTGAAAAGGATTCCTTAAAGTTTCAGACCTGGGTCAACCAACCAGTACAACTGATCTACCCTCGGTGTGTCTGATTATTTGTTACTTATATTCATTTTGTTCACTGATTGCCAGACCTCTAGAGATAAAATCTGATGGAGATTGCTCAAAATGTGCCACTAAACCTGTGAAACAGCTCCAGAGACTAGGCCAGCTCCACTATGCTAAAGATAGATTCTAAAGTTCACCATGTTGCAGACATCATTCTAGAGACCAGAGTTTATGTTAAGAATTCCAATTATTACAAGATAGAACAAAATGCTGGGACCCCGAAAGAAAACCAGAAACAAAAACAAAAACCACCAAAAGAGGACTACCCCGGAGGGCAGTCGACAAGGCTATTTACAAGACATGGTACCTCCCAGCGAGGCACCTGAAAGAAATATTTACAAGAAGAAGGCTTTACATAAAATACAATTTCGGACAAACTTACCCTATTCGAAGTAGTGTTTGAGAAACTGTCCATTGATGGGCAATGAGACAGGTTCCCCAGTCATGGTGTTAAGACAGTAAGTATTCACCCCACAGATTTCTAAGATTAGATATGGTCCGAGCTAGAGCCGTTAGAATTTGGTATGCTTTCCTTTCTTTTCCCGGGCCTTGTCCCACAACAGGACCAAATCTAAAATCTGAAAAGCCTTGTATTGGGCTCTACGGTCAAACCATCATTTTACCACCGCTTGATGATGCACAAAATGTTCAAGGGCTGTGTCTTGCTATTCTTCCATTTGCACCAGATTTAAGAGCCGAACCTTGGCCATAGACGAGATGGAACAGGGATGTTCCCAAGGTGGCCTTGACATGAATACGATCCACCTAGAGGGTGAACTTCAAATTTTGATGCCAGTCTCGGGGATTCTGTTCTACCAGGTGTTTGATCACTTCAAGTAGATTTTTATTTGTTGATTCAGCAACGTCATTCCCCTAGGGATAATAGTTGCTGGAAAATTTCAAAGTGATCCTCCAGTTGTAGGTCCATTTGAGTAACTGCACCAAAGAAAATGCCAGACCATTGTCACATACCAAAGCAAAGGGCATTCCAAACCTTGTGATGATGTTTTATTCCAAGAATTTGATAACTACGTCTGCCTTTTTATTCTTGCACGGTATAGCCTCAGACCACCAAGTGCAGTAATCAGTAGCAGTGAGAATGTATTGGTGGTTGGTAGATGAGTTGGGGTTGATTTCCGTGATGAAGTCAAATTCCCATTGGGCGAAGGGCCTAGCCTCGAAGACTGGTTGCAAAGGCATAGCTGAGTTACGCTCATGATGTGCCACGGTTTGGCAAGTGTGGCATTTTCTAACATAAGTATAAACATCTTTGAATATACAGGGCTAATAGTATCCAGTCCAAAGGATCTGATGGGCAGTGGCGTCGGCTGAGCCATGCCCAATTCCAAACTGCCCATGAAATTCATCAATCACCTTTACAGCTTGGTCTTTGTTGATGCACCAGAGGTACACTCCTTCATAGTTCCTGCAGTAGAGCATAAAGTTTTTGATCATGAAGTGGGCACTTTTCATCCATAGGGCACGACATTTATTGGGAGGTAACCCCTCTAGGCATTTGTTATTTAGTAGAAAATATACCAAATCGGTATACCACAGGTCTCGGGTGATGGACTCCATTGTGTAAGTTTGACATTCTATGTGGGGAGTCTCTTTTGCCATCGCTCGACTCAGTCCCTGGCCCTGGACTATCTTCATGGGCTGCATTTCTAAGTCATATTCCTAGAGGATGGCCATCCATTTCCCCCATCTTTTGCCCAAATCCCTCTACATTAGTAGAGACTTGATGGCCTAGTCTGGAATCATAGCATGTACCTTTCTCTGGAGAATATAATGCCAGAATTTCTTCATGGCATGAACTAGAGTGAAGCCCTATTTTTCTAGTGATGAATATCAGACTTCAGCATTCTTGAAGGGGGAGCTCATGAAAGCTATTGGTCATTATTCCCCTTCAACCTTTTGAGTCAACACTACCGCGGCAGAATGTGGCGAAGCAAAGGAGTAAATGTAAAATGGAAGGGAATAGTCTGGACTAGCCAGGACAGGTGCTTCCGTTATTGTCTATTTGATCTGGGTGAATGCATGCTTTGCTTCAGGACTCCACTCAATCTTGGTATCCTTTTTCATCATCTCATTGAGTGGTTTGACTATTTTTGTGAATCCAGTGATGAACCGCCGAATGAAGTTGATCTTTCCAAAGAAAGATCGCATCTCTTTCTTGCTACCAGGCATTTGTAAGTTTAGCAATGCCCTTCTCGGAGATGATATGCCTAAGAAACTTCCCTTTGGTGACCCTGAATATGCACTTCTTGGGGTTGAGAGATATTCCATACCAGCGACATCTCTCGTAGATCTAAGTGAGATGGGCGGAATGGTCACGCCTGTCCCAGGAAAAGATGGTCAAGTCATCCATATAGATGATTATGCACCGATTCACAAGGCCCTCAAACGCATTTTCTATGGCCTTTTGAAATGTGGCCCTTGCATTAATCAGACCAAAGGGCATCCTTCTATATGCAAACATTCTCCATTTGGTGGTAAACGTTATTTTCTCCCTATCTTCATTCTTAACCATGACCTGGTTATATCCAGAATACCCATCCAAAAGGGCTTAGCATCAGGTTTCAGGGGAATATTATGAGTCATAATGGATGTGTCATATGTTTTCAAATCTTCATAACCCCATGCAATTACATCGATATATTCTTGGAGAACTGTGAGAATCTTCTCCTTCTCCTTAGGGGAACAGGAGGTACCAATATGGATCATCTTTTCTTCACCGGGCTGGCTGATGTTTACTTTTTCAAACTTTCCTCCCTCGGAGGAAGATGAAACCTTCTCCCAGGACCGAGGGTTGGAGTCAAAGATTCATTCCAGTGCAACCATCCCCTTCGGGATGGTGTTAGTAGGTAGGTCCATGATCCCATCATCTTCATCACTCTGCCCAGTATCGTCATGGTCTCATTCCTCCACTATCTGGTCTTCAAAGATGCTATCATTCACCATGAAGGCTAGGATATGTTGATCATCCTCAAAAACCTAAAAGTGGGTGACATTGTCTGGAATGGACAAAGTGGGGACCATCTTAACTAAAAATCTCCAGAATCGTGAGCCGGCCATTGGCTCAAGTGTGCTGGCAGAAACGGCGAGGTCATCCAGGACATAGTTTCATCATTTGGGAATGAGGTCAATGCCAAAGGTATCAAAATCTTCAATAAGGCTCTAAGCCCGATTGCGGCACACAGCCATTCTTTTGTCATGGCATGTGTATTGACTCTGGACTTGTTTGACAACCAACTCTGAATCACCCAAAGCCCAGAGGTGGGTGATACCTTTCCTTAACGTGAATAAGAGTCCAAGGACCAAAGCCTCGTACTCTATGACATTGTTTGTATAGTTGAACTATAGTCTGTAGGACACAAGGAAGGACTTCCCTCATAGGTTGATTAATTCCACCCTGGCCCCGCAGCCTTGTTTGGATCGGGACCCATCAAACTTGAGGGTCCATAAGTCATTATTCGTAATCTGGGGCTGGGGAGAAAGAGTAGCCTTTGGATTGTTGTTGGGAGACCTAGGAGGGGCTCCCTCCCAAACTACTAGCATGAAGGTAGAGTTTACCTTTGGAGGAGTTTGGATTTGGGATTCCCGGGGAGATGGCACTAAAGGAGTGCATCCTGTAGGAATACTAGGCTCCGGGGAATCAGCTATATGTTCTTTATTTTGGAAGGCATCGATGTGTTGGGTAGCGACTGAAAGGTAGGGCCCACACTCAAGCTCTAAATGTTTCTGATAGTGTACTCAGCACCAAGTGCTGGACAAGAGTGTAGCAAGGGTCGTTGTGGCACCTTGAGAGTCAATCTCAACTCTCAGCTTTTCTTCTAGGTCCTGGGTTCTCTGCAGCACTACGGGATCTTCTCTGGGGATGAAATCAAATGTTAAGATTTCAAAGGGTCAGTACACCCCCAAGGAAGTCTCAGAGAAGAAGACCTCACTGACCCTCCCAACCTCAGTAAGGGCCTATTTCATCCGGGGTTCACTTTTGACCTGGATATTATTTGATTCTCCTTCCCAGAGGAGCCATAAATGGGTGAATTCAATCAAAAAGTATCCATTCAAGGACTTAGATCAATTCTGACTTAATAACATCCCATAAGTCTCTGGGATGTCCACCACTTGGACGTTGATTATGCTGGCTATCTTGGGGTCCTAGATAAGCTGTATCCAGACGTTCTTCAATTCCCCCACCATTTTTACGGTAGTCTTATCCAACTGGATCACTGCACCATTAGATGGGGTGGCATGGAATCCAAGCTTCTGACAAATGGATAAGGGCATGATGTTACCCGAAGCTCTGAGTCTACTAAGAAATTGTGTATATTTTTGCCTTAGATATTCAGGCCTAGTAGGAAGGGAGGATCCTCATTGTTCCCCTGAAAGATGGTCACGTTAGCATCTTCGAATGAGATAGTCTTGGGCGGGTTGCTGACAACATCTAGGTTCCCCAAGAGCTTCAGAAGAGACTTCTTCTATTCAGGATAGTTTAGCAAGACCTCTATCAAGGTCATGGAGGTGGTGGTTTATTCTAACACCTTTGTAATGTCAAATCTTCCTCCCAGGAATTGGTGATTTCCCTTGGTTAGGTCTTTTGCTTGGTTAGAACTAGAACCCTTTAGAGGAGCAGGTCAGTCAGTTGTGTTATCCCAGGGAGGAGGGGTGTCTTTGATAGGAGGCGTGGGTGTGTAAAATGGTCCTTTACCAACCTGACTCAAAGTATTTTATGAAGTCTGTGGGTTGGTGAAGGCATTGGCCTCAAAGGGCAGGATAGATTCATCAAAGAATACATGCAATTCAAATTCCTCTTCATCTTCCCCGGAAGTTCTGAAGAAGATGGTCTCACAGGTGAAGGCACTGTGGGTTGGCTCTTGAACATGAGGATCTGGAGGGGTGGCATCATGCGACTACTATCTGTCTAGCTGGGAGATCATGATGACCTTTTCTAACGTGGCACAATTTAGCTCATTGTGTGAACCCGTGTCATGTAATCTACACCAATTAGTAATCGGCTGGAAGTCTGCGACTAGTGTGAAATGTGATGGTTCGGCACCATTTTGGTTGGCATTTTAGTTTAGAGGTGGGCCTCTAGTGTTCATGTTATTGTTTCATTATTGTTGATTGGGCCTAGGCCCACTGTTGAAGTTTCTCCCCTCGGCATTGTTGTTTCGTTGGTCGGAGAAAATATTTCCCCTTTGGGAATTTGAATTCTGGGGCGCGTAGGACCCCACCTTCAGTTGACCCATGTCCATAGTCAAGGTAGACAACATTCACCAGAGGGATTCAACCTCGACGGTCAACTGAGTGTTGGTGTTACAATGTGATGGCTGTTGTTGTTGGTTTCCCAGGAAGGCAACAGTATTAGCTAGAGTCGAGGGTGACAATCCTCCAGTTGCGGATGACTGAAAGAAGGGAACTCCAGATGGTTGTACCTGAGACTGTTGTGCCTACTGTGGCTGATTCCAAGGGAAAGCTTCCAGACCTGGTACTGCCTGAGTCTACATTGGATAAACATTCCAGGCCTGCTAGTCTATCAGGGGTGGTGGGGGATTCATTTCCATCGAGGGAGCACCCATTGCCAGATTGGGGTTATACCTCCAGTGTACGCTATTCTGCTAGGGATCATGTTGAAGGGTGTACTCTATCCAATCCCGCCTGGGGATTTGTTGAGACCATGGGATAATTCTAAAGCTAGGTTGTAAACCTTCGACAAAGTGTCCCGATCACCCACAGCAGTTGTTCTCCAAAGGAGAGTGGCAACGAAGGGGTCCATCGCGTTAAGGTAAGTCTGTATGGTTACTTCTGGGGATGGAATAAAAGGGCCCGTGCACTACTTCAAGGCGCACTGGAACCGATGGTTGAATGATGCAAGAGGTTCATTGGGTTCCTTCCTGATGGAGATGAACTAGCTATGGGACCAAGTTGGGTCTACATGTACATGAAAGGCAGCCAGGAATGCGTCCTCCATGTTCTGCCAACTATTTATGGAGTTGGCAGGAAGGTTAAGGTACCAGTTCAACTCACCTTGCCCTAAAGACAAGGGAAATATCTGAGTCACAACATCTTCATGCTGGATTCAGTGTCGATTCATGGCATCCTTATATGCCTGTAAATGCTCTTCTGCGGTCTGTGAGCCTAAGTGCTCATATCGTGGGCAGATCTTCTCTGAGTGCGATGGTAAGTCATTGATTGCGCTCAGAAAAGTTCCCATTGGGGACCCGATGTTTCTGAAATATGCGACCATTGGGGGAACTGTATTTTAGGTAGTTTGAGCACTGGTTCCTAGGATTTCCTGAGAAGTTTGGGTATTCTGAGGTATGCTAGACCCCCAGACAATAGTGGCTGGTGTGGTTTTCAGGGTCCATTACTTTCGAGTAGGGGGCTCAAGTTTGACAAACCTTCTGAGATTCAGGGAAAACCTAAGGATTCTTTCAAATTTCACTGGGGAGAAAGACCCAATCCCGCTGAAGGCTTGACTCCTAAAACTATAACTCAGGGAACCCTCAAGAGGTGTAAAATCAAAATCTTGAGAAGGGGATGAGTTCATACCCTCCTTCTAGCGCCGGTTTTTGTTGATGGTGGTTTGTTGACCGGGTCCGCCAACAGTCATAAGTTGTCACCGGCTACCGGGGGTACCGGCCAACTCTACCTGCAAAGGTTATCCAGGGAAGTTAAATTCCCTAAGCCTCCAAGCACCTAGGTGTCAGGTCACAATGGTGCAGGGCTCAGTTTGGAGAAGTGACTATTTTTGAGGGGGATAACTGGTTTCTTCAACTTGTTCTCTCCAGAGATTCAGTGAGGTGAGGTTTCCCCTAGCATTCTACACTTAGCAAATAAAATAGAAAGGATCCTGTAGGGTTAGAAATACTTCATCTAACTATAGTTATGCTTAAACGTTCAAGACATCAATAATACTCTGATATACTGCACTAAATATTGAAGAAATACACAACTATCAGCTAGTATTTTATCAGTAGTGAGGGAAAAGAGGTTAATCTATTTGATATATCAAAGAAGAAGACATAAAGAACATGAAACATAAAATACCATTAATTCAGAAGGATGAATGCCAACAACATCATTGTAAATAATTCTCCATTCTTCATTAATGTCTCTTCTAGCAAGCACTGGTGCGTGATACAATGGTGGCTCCAGGGGAGCGTCTAACTATTAAAAATGGAATAATAGAGAATTGAGCTCTGCAACTAGAATGAAAAAAATCACCTTTCTATTACTGTGGACAACAAAATTATCAATTTTGCCGACCCTTGGAAATGGGCCGGTCTGACTATTTATACACATTCTCTTCTAACCCTAACCCTAACCCTAATCCTATTTTACATCACATTTCAATAAAATACAATACCTGGGGGCCGGTACTACCTGCGCCACCCTACAAAAAGACCTTGAGACGGAATAGGCCTGACATGCCAGAAGAATGAGATAAGAATATACAGCAGAAGAATCAGCCTCGAGAAGAGAGCCAGGAAGGAGAAGGAAGAAATTAGATCCCTGGGGATCGAGGCTACATGCCTCATAAATGGGAAATGCAGTGCCCTATCTCCAATGTGCCAAGTGTACCTCTAAAATGGTGCCTCGAGAAGACCATCTTGTCAGAAAACCAAATATTGAGTCGACACCCCGTTGATGTAGCCAACCACATTCTGACAACCTTTATTAACCGCTCCTAAAAGTGATCGGTCGGCCTTGGGGACCGGGACATAGATCACTTGAAAGAATACAAAATTTGGAATCTAAGACTCCAGCATTCGGGAACTTTCATTCCCAAAAGAATAAAGAATACCAAATGTTTGGGTTTTCTCCAATGCCCAGAGAAAGCTTATGGTTGTTTGTTATCATTAAAAACCTGGAGGAGGTAGGAGATGCCATCTTTGTTGATATCCTTCAGGTTGGCCCTTCAGTACTTAGCCACCTCAATGTGTTCCCTAGGTCTGGAACATTCTCCATAAATTCATCGGCCATTTTTGCCGCGTCGTGGCCACTAAGCACCATACGAGTTAATCTCATCATTTGAGCACCATCTATTCCCTCTGGGGACTGATATCGGGACTTCATCATTTCATCAAAACTCCCCAAAACCAAATTCTCTAGCGTGCACGTATCTGTACTGAGAGGGTCAGCCCCGGAAGTCTTTGTTATAAAAGACTTGTATAAATTGAAAGAATATTTTACTGCATTGACTTTCTCTTGTAGAGTCCCCACTAGTTGCTTGGTTACCTCCAATGTGAGGTCAAGTCTAGAGTGTTGGGTCCTTACAAAATCAAATGATTCATCCTCCAGAATTCTAGATTCAGAAACCATTTCCTCTCCCAGGTTGAGGAGTTCTTCAAGCTCTACCTTCCATGCTTGATAATTTTTAATATCACCCTCCCATAGGTCAATGAGAGTCTATACCTGGTGTAGAACATGCCAGGTCGCATATAAGTCTGGGAGGGTGGATACCAGGAAATGTCAGTTGTTTCCTATTTGTAGAGAAACCCACTCGTCGACTGCCTAGGCCTTCTTCTTCATTATTTGTAGGGAATCTATATCACTCTACGATAGTGGATCTTCAGATGTGGAAGCCTCTAGAGGGGCAACATTGATAGTTCGGGCCATCTCAGTAAGCAACCCCATAAGGTTTGCATTTTTTGCCTTTTTCTATTTTGAGGCTTTGGGCCTCCTTTTCATAACGGGCCTCCACTGCCCTAGCTGCCTCCTTCAGCAGGTCCACCTTGCCCTTTTTTCCCCTCTTCCCTAGCGATACCTCTGCAATGTTGTAATCTTTGGGCTCTGTGGTTGCTTCATTGGTGTCTGGGAGAGGTGTCACCACAATGACAACTATTTCTCTGCCTAGCCCAGTTTGAAGAGTATGAACCGTCTGGGCTTTCTTGGCCTTTGGTGGGGCCTGGACCTGAGCCATCATTTTGGCTAGGGAGAGTGGAGTTTCAAGAGTAGACGGAACCTTTCTTTTCTTGCTCTCTACTAACCAATGAGGTGGCAGGGGCAGCTTATTTTCCAAAGTCTATTCTCTTGATTCTTCTCTGATGCCCTGTGGCTGTTCTTCCTCGGTGATGTGGGCCTCATCCATCCCTTTGCCTGTGTCTTCTCCTTTATCGATAATATCCTCCCCAGCAACATCCATCTCCTTAGCCTTGTCATCTGTATCTATTTCTTTGTCTGGACTTCTATTGGCTTCTTCAGGGATTTCCTCTTCGTGTTGCCCCTCTTGTTGCTCGGCATCTACCACTGGGGTTTCATTTTTTGTTGACACATCCTTTGGCAATAGTGGAGGTACTGGGCTGAGATTTAAAGTCTGGGCCATAGTAATTACTTATCCAAAGGTCATGGCCGAGAGTGGCACTTGGAATGAGGTGGCTGGGGTTACGGTTATTTCTGTAGGTCCAGTTTCCCCAGTAGATGTCATTTGTTCATTCTGCCTTTGTTGGTCCACCCCCAGATTTTACATCTCTGGAGCCTCGGAGGTGATCTTCGGCTCTACTTCCCTTTCCTCTTCTATCTGTTCTTCCTGCTCCTGTGTAGGCTCTTGTTCCGTAGCTTCTTGTTTTGCAGCTAGGACTTCTACCTCTATTTGTTTGGTGTCCCCCTATAGGTTCCCAAACTCGTCAGTTGCAAAGAAATCATCAAATTCCTCCTGTGAAGGAGGACTGGCTGGGACTTTGGCAGGCTCTGTTTCTCTTTCTGACTTTGGGGAACTAGAAAAGAGGATCTCTACTTGTGGGGTCTAGGGCGTACCCAACCTCGACTCTACCTTAGGCTTTTTGTTAAGTTTATTCTTTCTTCGTGTAACTAAGGGTGGCTCCACATCCCTTACTACTACTTGTTGCATTGGATCTACCCTCGTGGCCTTTACCATTAAGGCTGCCAATGATGGGGAGGAAGGGGGATGAATTGGCCCAGCCATGAGTACTGGAGTGGCCAATCATGTGATTAACTTCTCCCTCATTTGTTGGGAGGCTACAACTGACTACTTTATTTGTTCTTTTATGGAGACTTCTTGCACAGGAGGGGTTGTATCTATTCCTTTTCCTTTATCCACTCCCTGTGAAGAAGTCTCGGCCCTTGGAGTTAATTTGGCACTGGCTAGGCTGCTGGACGGGCACTCCCAGGGCACACCTTCTTAAAGTATGCGTGGCTTCACTCAACCACCTCTTGGGTGAAGTCCTCAATTGTTGGCCCTTCCTAGGCATCCCAATTTACCGATGGGAGGGCCATTGTATCGATCCCCTTTACATTGTACTGGGGATCGATTGTGGGGCTGGCATCTGAGAAGTTCTCTGGGAACCTATAGATCTTCAACCTTTCCATCATGCCTACCATCATCTCGATGTAGTGCCGGCTCCGCACCTCCACGTCATCTTGACAATCTTCCCAGAAATCCTCCATATGGTAGTGTTGCAGCTCTGAAGCCTAGGGAAGTGTCGCTGCAATCTTTTCGTGCGGATCAAAATTCTTCCGCGTTAAGTAGAACTCCTCGAGGTTGTAGCTTCTAAGTTTTTTATTTACCTTTTTTGCGGTGGCTAGACTGCATGAATAGTTCCCACAAGTGATTGAAAATAGAATATTGGTTACCTTCTTTAAGGCAAAGAAGGCATGCAACTCCATCATCTACCTACAGTATTCCAAAAGAACGATCTTGTCCCCACAGTATTTGGGCAACAAGTAGGATTTCTCAGAGATGTCGGTGACCCTAATATAAGTGTGTTATTGGAATTGGATGTAATAATGTCCATAGCTCTCGACCAAATTCATCGCCTCTGTGGATAGGCGGTATCCTGCGTCCCGGGTGGGTGTGAGTAGGTGATAGTAAACGAACGCATTGTTTACTCGGCAAAAACTTGGGAAGCTAGCCTCCCATTGAACCTATGAGAAACAGTCCCACAATGCCTTTTGTCCTGGGCCAATCCCAAGCATGACGTCTATAAGTAGCCCATGGTTGTGGGGCGTCTATTGTGTTAGGGCCTAGAAAACATAAGAAGTCATGTAAAATTTCTTTTTCCTGGCTAGTTGGAGGAACTGGGAGTCGACGTGGTTTGAGATTATAGATTCCAAGTTGAAGTACCGTCCCTTGGTGGAGATGCCAAGGAGGAAGTAATACATTCATGGAGAAAATTCCCGGGCAGAGGGCTGCCCAAAGATCCGAGACAATGCTATCATTCCCATCTGAATGCTCTCTTTGAACTCAGACCTGGGAATTTATATCTTCATCCTCTTAGGGTCCCTCTTCAGGACCTTGAGCCAGTGAACATTCATGTATATCCGGGCAGCCTCCTCCAACTACATGAATTGGGCCAAGGCATCTGACCTTGTAACCACATAAGGCTTGTCAAATTGAGGGATCCCTAGACCCGCCTAGAATGTGTCAGGGTCAATGGATACCAAAGGAGTAGGGTACCTTGTAGGTTCTTTGGCTGCGAGCATAACAGCCCAAACAAAAGAGTTGTAATTGGCGGCCATTGTCAGAATAAGCTCTGAAGATTGTACTTAGCATAGAAAATAAGCCACCTTAAGAATCCCAGAGTCCCAGACATTGATGGCCAGCTGATCTCCAACCTGTTGCTGGATGTACATCATTTTCACTGAGGCCTGCATTTCAAGACATGTCCCAACGCTGGTGTCGGTAATGAGTTTAAACTTAGACTTGATCTTTGAGCCCATGATAACACTATCCTGCACAAACTTCATGGTTAGGGGCAACTTCTCCAGAGCCCTTTCTATTTTGGATTTAATAGCCGCTCTGGTAGCTGTCGTGGAGGGTAGCTCTGGACTTTCGGGTGGTGAGGATGCAGACGCTTCAGACATGTTTGGAAGTGTACTCCAAAAACCTGCAAGGCAAAGCAACCATCAGAATGTATTGACAAATAAATACTCTGGGGTCTAGAAATCTTACCACCGTGATGTCTACTTTCTTGAAAAGTTAGTTTCATTCAAAAACTCTGGAGAGTATATACATCTATGGACTTAAGATTGACTGAACATCCAGGTCTGGGAATTTTATCACATTTGATAAGGACACAGGATGGATGATGGTAGGAGACCTAGAGCCCGGAGAAGTAACCGTTGGTGAGGATGTGCAAAAAAAAGGCAAACCGTCAGGCCCACGTGGGCATCATGTGTATAGGTAATAAATAGGAGTTATGGCAATGACGGCGGAGCCAACTGTCTCAACGCGCAAAAAATTAAGGCCACTTGGATGGATTTAAATGTGCGCATGGGACATAAATGAGGGCCTGGCTAGTTTTATGGAAGAGAGAGAAAACCACCTGTTTGAAACCGGCCAAGAGCTGAGTTTCAAATAGGTGGTATTCCACTCTGAAACAAGCTTATAGGCAGAAAACTAGCAACATAAGAAACTTTTCTCTCGATTGCTAAAATTTCCAAAAGGATATACATAAGATATACATAGGAGCCAAGGGATATATACATGGGGAACAGAGGGATATACAACAAATATACACAAAAATTTATACCCATACATCACTGAATGACATCTGCAGGAAACCAGGAAAAGCATGAAATATATACAGCTTTCTACACTATTCACAAGCCAACCACACCTGCACAAAGGGCGGACAACCCTCTGGCAGAGCCGACCCACCAATGGGTGGCAAAACCAGAAAGAGAAAATAAAGGAAACTGAAAGACAACAAAAATAGAGAGAAAACACACTAGACAGATGAAAAACTGATGGGAAAGAAGCACCAACCTGAGAATGCTAAAAGGAGAAGGAAAGACATCAGTATGAAAGCTCTGCAACAGCCACAACTGCCAAATGATCACAATCTGCCACTGCGAAGCACTCATAATCGCTCAAAAAGGATGGAAGTATTTAGCACTGATTATCGTTAACTCTCTGCAGATCGCTCTGAGATTGCTCTGAGTGCTTCAGTGTTTTAATCGCGATAAATGTAAAAATGACAAATAACTTCTATTTATACCTGCGGTAAAAAAAGAAATCCACCTCCTTCCAGCAATCCCCGAACAGACAAACCTCCAGACGCTGGGCCCGGGGATTCCCTGCAAGGATATCACCTTAAGGAAAGAGAACATCATGGTGAAGAATCCTGGAGTCTGGGGTCCAGCTCCTAACAAAGAACGACAAACTCTGGGACCGGAGTCCCGGAGGCACGAGAAACCAACAAAACAAAATGCAACAACGGGGAAGAAAAACCTAGAGAAAGAAAACAAAAGGAGAAGGATGAGGCAAGAACCACAAGCAAAAGCAGCAAAAGAAAAGGGGGACCCAACATTTTGCACAAAAAATATAGGGACGGAGATGCAGGGCATAACAGGTATTTGTTTGCATGTTGTTATGGTAGAGGACGGAGATGTAGTTATTTGCTTCGGTGAGATCCACACATTTGACCGATCCCTATCATTGATTGTGATATTATATTATGTATGTACATGTGTGTTCTTTGATGATAGGATTGCAGGTACAGGGCATCGTCTTCCCTGAATTGGCAGGAGTGAGCGTGCCCATAAATATTCATCTCAATGGTAAAAAGGGGAGGTAACATATAGAGCCAAAACCCTAACCTAAGCCTAATCATCCTAATATAGGATGAGTTCCAGTATGACTACCTTATCCAAATTTGTCTAGGTTGACAGAATTCGAATACCCTCTCTCTTGAGTTTGTGTGTGTATTGTTTGATTATGTGTTCAGGTGATTTTCAGATTATTGAGTGATTTTCCATGTTTAGTGAATTAATGGATTATAGTTGAATTAATGATTTAATTATATCTTAAGTTTATTTTAAATAATTAATTAAATTGAAATATTTGAATATTTTGATTTAATTAAATATTTAATTGAAAACTATATTTTATGTGCTTATATGATTAATTAAATAATTAAATATTTGGTTGCATGTGTTATTGTGACATAAATATTTAATCTATTTAATTAAATATTTTATTAATTACATGAGCATAATTGTGTTGAAAAAGCATTTCAAATTCAAAATATCTTTACTTGTAATTAGGATTCTAATTTGAGTTGTGGCTAAAGCATATTTTATTTAATTAATTTAGATTTACTTTCAATTTTAAAGTTGAGTTAAGTTAGGGATTGACTTGGGAGTTGTCATTCACCTTTGCATGTTTTGGGAAATTTGGATCTCTTTAGGGGGAATTGGTCATTCATTCTCTCATAAGAGATTTTTGAGAACTAGGGAGCTCTTGGTGATTTTGGGTTTTGAAGAATTGTGGATTGTTGTGGATCTTGGTTGCTTCAAAAGTTTCAGAATTTTCTATTGCTTGTGTGTGTGTGTGTGTTCGGATGTACATTGTGCCAGATCTGTGGTTGAATTGGGCTTGAGGGTTTCAGATCTACTTTCATCATCCAAGATACATTCTTTCGTTCCTTGCATTGGATTAAAGGTAGGTTTCATTTGCCTTGTATGGATTCAATTTCGTAGATCTGAGGTTTTCTGTGTTGTTTTAATGCATGTTTCTTAAATTTGGTCTTTAAATGACTTATGGATGTTTTCTATATTTTTGGGTGTATCTAGAAATCCTAGATCTATATTTCTATCATTTTCTATAATCTTAGCATCGTAGGGTTATGCTGTCAAAATTTCGGGAAGAAATTCCCTCTAGATCTCTTAGAAAATGAAAAAATTAACCTTTGATATAGTTTATACTATAGAAGAAACTAAATTTATAATCAAATGATGTTTCGTTATTTTTGGGGTTTTTGAGAAGCTTGGATTCATTGTTTCACGATTATGTATTACTTAGTGTATTATAGTTATGTTGTCAAAATTTCGTATTCATATCTCTCATATATCTCCTTGAATTTGAAAAATCATTTTGCCTATAGTTCTGACTATAGAGGAAAAATAACTATTTATCCCCATGTATTTTGTTTCAAAAAAAAATTAAATCAAAAAAAAAAAATACCCACCCTCTATAAAAATACAGACTAGTGTAAAATGAATTGCCCAGAAAGTGAAAGAGTAAAAAGAATTTAAAAAAAAAAAATTCCCCTTTTTGAATTTCTGTATTTCAGATTTTAATTAAAAATATATATATATATATCTTCTTTGTTTTTAAAAAAAAAAAATATTGCGTAGTTTCAAAGAGAAATTGTTTTAAAAAAAAAAAAATTTAAAAAGAAAATAAATAGAAAAGGGTTAATGGGGAGGTGGGACCCCATCCCAACCTTTCCCCGTGACTAGCGCCACCCCCAAGTAAAGTGGGATGGGCTGTCACCGTGCCCTGTGTGGGTCAGTGCTTAATGCGCAGGGGACCACACGGGCTCCCATGACCCGCGCCATAGGTGCTAGGGGAGGAGCCGCATGGGCCCCCCTTTCAATGTGTTATTTGGTTTTTTTTATATGTTTAATAAAATTTTATTTATTAAATGTAAGTTATATAAAATTTTGTTTTTTAGCAATGTTTAGGTTTTAATTCATTTTTTTAGTTATTATTTAATTTATATTTTCTGGTTTAGTTAATAAACTGGTTTATTTAGTTGGATTATTAAATTTTCCTTGATTAATAGGTAATTTATTAATAAAGGTTTATTAATATATTTTAATTAATAGTATTTAGAATATTTGCTATTAATTTTAAGTAATTTATAGCAATTAATTTAATGTAACTTATTTTGCAAATTGTTAAATCAATTTGAAACATAGAGGACTTTAATATAATTAGGATATAATGTAGTTAATTTATAATTAATTATCCTACATTATATTTAGTTATGGTTTAATCCTTGCATGTTGTAATCAATTAATAATTGGAATGATCCATGCTTAATGGATTTATAAGATGGGTACTATGGACTAGCAGTTAGGAATGTTAGTTAAATTGGATTCGATAATTGTGTTGTTGGACTTGTATTTTAATTAATATTCCTATCTGGATAACTGTAAGTGTTAATCTTCTTATAGTTCAATTTTCAGTCATTTAAGACATTATGTTTCTATGCATCTATATGGTTCTCTCGTGCTTGAATGTTTTACTATTGGGGGCATTAGATGACCTAGGATGTATACAGAGGCTAGGGGGAGTGTTTATCTTTTCTTTTACTTCAAGGTGTGTGTGTGTTGTCAGATATTACCCTAAACTGACCATGATGACCCCTTTTGATTATGTACCTATGTGTGTACCTTTATGTGACCGTTCCTAATTGTGTGGGATACTGGATTTGGGGTACGCTAGGGTTGTGACCTATGCTAGATCTATTAGGATCTCTGAGCCTAGGGTAGGTTACCTAGATGTGTAGTAGGGGGTGGCTTGCAATAAGTTCCGTGTCCGTAAGAGACTACTGGATTGCTTATTGTGGATTTTCTTTAATCAGTGATAACTAAAGAAATATTTAGAATATAAAATAGATTAATAAGATGTATCCTCACCCATGCTCGAGTGCTAGTATAGGATAAGATGGTGTTGAGAAGATGTTAGTTGCCCTGCGAGGTACCTGACATAGTTAGTGGCCTTGTCAGTATGAGAGGACATTAGTTCCGTGTATGGTCACTTAGGTGTCGAAATCCATTGTGATTATCAGGGCTGAACTTAAGGGTTAGACGTACATGATGACACCTTCCTGTATACATGCTAGATTTCCTACATTGTCAGTTGCCTCTGGATTAGTGAGTCTTACCTTGTATGATGATTAGTACAACGGATTAGAGGGCTATCATGATCCCTTGCTTAGTGGTTATGCCTTGTTGGTTTTGGATATCTGATTGGGATCTGTTGTTATCTCCTCAGCATGGTGGGGTGGACCTTTCTGGTTCCACAAGGATGGGTGGTAGTGATTCTTTATCCATTGAGATTTGATGTCCTTGTACTAGGTGCTTGATGGTTCTTTGCGGATGAGCTCTTTATGTTCCTTCATCATTTATTATGTAATTTAATTATTGTAATCTTGTATTAGAGTATCGCATGTGATACCTAATCTGGAAGTTGTAATAGTAATAGTTTAGAGTGATTACCACATACCCTGTGACATGTGCAGTGGATGTGAGTTTATGGTGGTTTCATGCTTACCCATGAGGATTGTAATTAAGATTATGTAAGTTTTACTTGTTATATTTAATCAAATGGAATCTGTTATTATATTGTTAGTTGTGTTTTTCTTTAAGTAATTCAACGTCATGGGACCCTTGAGTCATGTAATCTATATGAGTGTAAGACATGTGTATAAATGGTAATCACTTCTGCATGATTGTATGTTTCTTTATGTTAACTTTAAAAACAATTATTTAGCACACATAGTGACATGTTTTAGGTTAATCTCTCTTGGGTTCTCTGGTGGGGCGTTACACTTCACATCATGTTTCAATAGTTTGACTATGGGTTTTACCATCTCTGCAAAGTTTGCAATAAATCTCCTAACAAAATTGATTTTTCCCAAGAATGACTCCACACCTTTTAGGTTTTTTGGAGCAAGTACTTTCTTAATAGCTTCAACTCTCTCTAGATCTATTCTTACTCCTTTTTCCACTATGTGGCCTCAGAGCTTTCCCTTAACAACATAAAATTGACACTTTTTTGGGTTCAGTGATATCCCATATTCTAGTGCTTTGATCAAGACCTTCTCCAAATGGCTACAATGGTCTTCTAATTTTTTTAAAAGGCTGTCAGATCGTCCTGGTAAACTACCATGAGGACCTCTATGAGATCTTTAAAGGCCACATCTATTTCTCCCTGAAAATTTGCACCAACATTTTTTAGACCAAAACGCATGTGAGAATATACATAGGTTCCCCATGGAGTATTAAATGTTGTCTTGAATTGTTTAGTCTCCTTCCCCAGCACCTGATTATACCCAGAGAACCCATCCATCATAGACAATAGATCACAACCACTGACCTTATGCAACATATCCTTCATATTAGGTAATCCATAATTGTCTTTCATTGAGCCTACATTTTGGTTCCTAAAGTCAACACATAACCTTATGTCCCCATTCTTCTTTCTAATAGGGACTAAATTTTAAACCTATGATGAATGTCTTATAGGCTATATTATTCCTGCATCCCTCAGTTTCATTAACTCCATCTACATTTTAGAATCCAACAATGGGTTGATAGGCCTTTATTTTTTCCTAAATGGTTTCACATCATCTACAACTCCTATTAAAGAATAATAATCAATTTTATGGTCATCATATTGATCTACACACTCAATAAATCTGAGGATGTCATCATCATCCTCAAAAACTTGCTAATTATGGATATTGTCAGGCACTACTGGCCTATTCTTGATTTCCACCATAGATATGCTAGCAAGGGTAATGTAATCATTCTTTAGAGCAACATTTGAAACAAAACATTTCATTATGTTATTTGATCTCTCTACCCAAATAATTTTAACGGCATCAAAGGATTCCAATCTATCCGAAACAATATATTTTTATACAATTTATGTCTATCATCCTTTGTAGCATACTTGGATCTAATCTGAGCTATGATTAGCTAGGAATCCCCATGAACTTCTAAGAAATTAATACCATTCTTGATGGCAATGTCCATTCCCAATATTATTGCCTCATACTCAGTTGTATTATTGGTACAAGGAAAGGCTAACAAGAAAGAGTATTTTAAAGTAATACCTGATGAGGAGATTAGAAAAAAATGTGCTCCTGATCCTTCTTTAGAGCATCCTCCATCAAAGTATATTTTCCACAACCTATCTTGTTGCAACAACAACTCATCCACTATTGAGTCGGTATTTCTTAATTGTGGCTTGATTTCCTCAACAAAAAAATTCTCCATGTCAATATCTACACAAAAATTTAGTTGATCAGGCATGACCATTTCAACCATGACTGCAGAATGAGGCTCTCTATACAACTTGACCTCAGTTCCATTCACTATAATTGTTGTATATGAAAAATATAGTTGCAATCTTCCACCCACTATAGCTGCCCATTATCTACACAAAAGCATACAATAATGGGGTTTTGTGTCAATAGAAATTATGTCCATTCTATAGGTAGCTTCAGGGAAAGCAACAATTTCGACTTCAATGTCTTTTAGTATTCCTATCACAGGAACCTCTCTATTTTTCATTGCATAACAACTTCCAAAAAGAGTACTGACCTGAAGGCCTATGTCTTTCATGACATGATATGTCATCACAGTAGCTGTAACACCAGATTCTATCATGCAATTCTTTAATAGCAAACAATTTATCATCAAAGTTACGTAAAAGGGATCAATCAACATTGGTTCTTGGGTGATCACATTTCCAATGCAGATATTAGAGAATTCCTTGCTTTTCTCTAAGTGTTTTACTTGGTTATCCTTTTCATTGACAGATTGAAATCCTCTCTTATCATTATTCAAGGTTAAGGACATTTCTTCCTAGTGTGACACGGGTAAATCTTCTATCCCTTTCAAAAGTGCAAGTGAATCTTCTTTATGCTCTTTTATTTTCAGCATCTCCATCAGTGGGACCAAAAATTTCATTTGAGTAAGAGAATGTATCATGTCAAACATGGGTAATTCAGAAGATACATCTCCTATCCTTTTAACTTTCTTGGATTTATCAATAGCCACTTGTTCTTCTTCTGCTTCTTCTTTCTCCTTTTGAGAAGAAGAAGATTCAACTTTCTTTACAAATTTGTTTTCTTTACCAACCTTGTCATGATATTATGCAGCATTTGGTGGGGCATCCTCTTTAATGAATACAAATTAAAGTTATCCTTGAGTGGCTCAACTATTCTATTTCTCAGATTGTATGCACCTCTAGCCTCATTTATTGTTGCTATGGTTAGGGATCTTTTTTCTTCATCACTTGGTAATCAAAAATGGGGATGTTCCTTTTCATCACCCACTACATTAATGGTTCTTTGTGATACAATACATGTCTTATCATTTGGATCAGAGCTCACTTTGGGCTGGTATTCTAGGTATTTACTTCTTCTCTTGCTCACTTCTTCAACATATTCAATTTTTTTAGGAGACCATGGATGAAGCTTCCTTATAGTGAACATATTTATAGTAGGTCTTTCTGATTCATGACCTACTTGATCACTTCCCTCCACCATTTGATCAAATGTGGCTTGGTCTACCACACATTGATAAGAAGAGTGAGGCATGTTGCAAGAATCACACCAAAGAGTATTCTCTACATAATTTTTTCTATTTATTTTTTAGAGGATCGGGGCTTTCATTTTTTTTTTTAGTTTTCTTGGTTCTCAGGGATTGGCTTGCCATCTTTCCAATTTGTCTTGTATGGCATATCCTTCAGATTAGGTTGTTTATCATACCTTTGATACTGGTACTTATTGTCATGAAAATATTTATCATTCTTATCCATATTAGCTGTAAGATCCTTCACTTCATTCACTAATTTATCAAACCTATCACCCCATTTAATAGGTTTTCTTTCTTGTTGTTTCTCTTTCCAAATTTTTCCATCCTCTCTCTTCCCCATTTTCCCCGAGCCTTGCCTATTACTCTCTATATCTATTTCTCTTTTATAAGCCTCTCTCAAGGTATGAGGGTTCTTGTCTCTAAGAAGATAGGACATCTTCCCATCAACAACATTGAAATATGTAGTTAGACATACTTTTTCATCTAACCTTAGCAATTGGAATAGCTTTTTCATAGCCTTTTTTAATCTATTGTTAAAATCTGACATGCTCTCATTAGGGAATTTCTTAATTTTTTTATATTCATTCAACATATAGCTATAGTTAACATGTTCTTTGTACTGTTCCCTAAAAGACTTAACAAATTCATCCCAAGATACTATGTTATCATTAGGCAAGTTTCTAAACCAATCCAAAGCATCTTCTATCAAGGATTCAACAAAAATCTTCATAATAACATCTTCATGTTCTATTTAAAAATCTATAATCTTATCTGCAAAAGCTTTTAAATATTCTTCACAGGTTATGACATTATTTACTGTGAACCTAGGCATTCAATCTCTTACCTCATTGAGAATCATGTTAGGATGACCAGAGATGCAATAAAAAAAAAGAGGTATGTATATGTCCAAATGGACAGGTCTTCTTTGGAAGCTTCCCAAAGTATTTTTTCCACTTGGTCTTGTTGAACCTCCTTGATTTTGACAATGCTGAGGGAATCCTTGCTTTAGACCACATAATTGAGCACCAGGACCAGGACCAAACTGTTGAGAACTTGTGTGAGGACCACCTAGTAGAATTTTTTGTTGTGTCCCAGTATTTACAGGAATAGAGATACTTGTAGTAGTATTAGTAGTAGCATGAAAGAAAGCTATTCTCATTTTCATATAAGCTACAGAAACCTCTAAATTCATCTTTTCAAGCTGCTTGGCTAGATCATCTTTGGATTTTTTGGCTTCCTCAAGTTGTATGTCAACTTGATACATTCCTACAGGGATATTTTTGTTTTTCTTAGACTCATTGATAGTTATTCTAATAGCCTTTCTCTTACCTTTATCAAAGACATTTTTATCACTTTTCTTGAGCTTTTCATTCTACTCAATCTTATGAGGGTTCAATTGTCTTATGACAGGTCTTTATCCTTCAAACTCATCTTTGTTAGAGCTTGATCTTTTATTTTGAAATTGTTGTCTTAGAGTAGCAAGATCACCAAACAAATCCATGTCTGGACCCTTGACCTCTTCATGTAGGATTTTATCCTTAAGCTCATATCTTCTTGTATTTTCCAAGAGTTCTTCTCTCTCAGTTAACAATTCATGCAAATCTTTCTACCGCCTTTTCCTTGCATCTTCTACCTCTGATTCTTGTTCATGTTTCTTTCTTCTTAAGGCTAGAACTTCCTCTCTCAACTTATCAGAATCATAATATGTTGTTTCGAAAATAGATGTCTCTCCAGTTTGATCTAGTGTTTCTTATGTAGGGTAGAAGCGTGCATTTTTCATCTCTTCATCTCTCAAAGTATCAAAAGGTACATCAGCTCCAAAATGATCTATTAGCCTTGATTGTTCTACACTCTAATATGAGGATGACCTTCTTTCAAGGACAAGGTTCTCCATTATTCCCTTTGAAGTATTGGTGGAATTATGATTTGATCCACCTCTCTCAGACCACTCTCTCCTCCCAGGTGTATGGAGATCCTCTCCTATATCTTTCTCAGGATTAGCTCTATAGTAAGACCTGGTGTTTCTTTGCCGACTCATTTTTAAATCAGATAAGTATTTTCACTATTTCAATATGCAACTCACACTGGAATGTACAAAGTTACACTTACCACCCACAACTACTATGGGATAATTTCAAGAATCTTCACAGAAATAGAATAATAAAATAATTAGTCCCTATTAACTTGTAACCTTATTTCTAGAACCCACTTCTCTTTAATGATTTAAATTAACTCAAAATTGGATTAGAAGTATTTGACAAGATGTTGCATCAGAAAATATAGGACATACTAAACATGGTTTACTTCAACCCTCCCCAATAGAGTCACCAATTTTTAGTGACTCAGATGGGCAAATGATATGACAATAGAATAGTTAACTCCTTAGAGATGGCCAACAAATTTTCACAAGATTGTTACACTTCCATCGCCAGTAGAGTCACCATTTTGTTACTACTTTTTCTTGTAGAATCTCAATATAGAAATTATGCTTGACTCTTAGATTCCCAACTCTTGATTCATACAAGTAAAATTCTAATTGATGAGGATTAATCATCCTTCTTCTTTGAGCTCCACAAACTGAGGTGGGTGTAGCTTTCATAGTTTACTACTTCTCAGTAATCTTTAATGGTGGATCAAGGGTTACACTAATTTGTCTCTTGCATTTTACTAAAACAACTGATAACACATCTTGCAACTGACTATGATCAGTTTAATGCAGAGCTTAACAAATCATACCATGAACTTGGAAAGAGAAAATAACAGTGAAACAAGGATTCTCATCCTTTTTCTTTTTAGAGTTCTAGACTTAGGAAGGCTAACCTAATCATTCTCTCTTTAAGGAATCATCAAATTGAATTCTATTCTTCAATATAATTTATTAAACACATATTTTCTTAATAATATAAATGTAAATGATTATTTTGATTTAAGATTGATGATGATAACTACTTATGAAAACCTAGACCGGTGCCTAATCCCAGGTAAAGAGTCAATTGAGATATACATTCACAGAAACTAATTAACTGAATCACGCATGAAACTTAGATGGGGTGCCTTACAAATCACCCTCTCATTTCCACACTCATGTATCAAATCCCTACACAAATATCTAGCCCTCTGGAAATACTCATAAGATTTACTCCCTCTTTGAAAGAAACTTACAAATAATTGCACAGTTACCTTATAACAAGTACATTTAAAATACCTTACAGATTAAACATACAAGAGCATAAATATAAACACAAGAAGACATCACTGGTGTGAAACATTAAAATTCACTATATTTTATTAATATACTTCTTCTTCAATACATTCAGAGAGACAAAAAGCTTGAGAATAGACAAAATTTAGAAGTTTGCCTTGCAGTTCTTAATTCATCCTATTTTACAATATCTTACAACTTGTTATATATAGAGAGAACTAGCCATCTTTTAATACTTAGAGAGAAAGAATACAACAAGCTTGATATGGCAAGGCTAAACCTAAAAGTACTAGAAGACAAATTTATAGTTACATATTCAGTCGATGAAGAAAACACTTGAGTACATGACATGAAATGATTCCAAATATTTGGAAGTTGGCATCTTTCTCCACTGATATTTTGGGTAGCCTCTTAAGGTTGTTGTGAGACCTATTGACCTCCAATCCATGCTAACTTACACAAGTATTGCTAATGATTACCCTCCCTATGCTCATTGATCAGGTACTAGGTGTCATTCTACTCCTCATCCATCATATCCAGGTCAATGGTTGTTGGCATCTTTTTCTTGGGCTTGGTGATGTTATCCCACTATGTGACTTCAGCCTCTTAAGGCCAATTAAAATTTTTAATTCTCTATAACTATACCTTTTTCCTATCCCATGTGACATTTTTCATAACCTTAACATTTGTAAAAAACTTCATGAAGTCTTCTTCTCCTTTGAATGCTTTACCTAAGGCTTTGTTGAATCTGTCCATATCTAGGATACTATATTTTGTTATGAATGCCTCTTTACTAGGCAGTAGAGTACCAAACTCATTTCTCCATTCTTCTACTAACTTTATCTTATCATCTTCTCCCTTGAATAGAGGAATAAATATGTTGAAGTATGGACCAAACATGCTGACCATTGCCTATATTTGATTAGCTTTTCCTTTTAAGAAATACAATGTTTTTCCAATTTTTTAAATCATCTCTCCCACCTAAAAAATAATCTCTAGGAGATCTGTCCTATATGGTTGGAGGGCTTCTAATATCTCAAACAATGATCCCCTGCTTGACCAAGTACCAAAATAAGGATCCATATTTTCAATGTAGCTTTTGACCTCTACCTCTAAGCCATGTAACTTGCTATAGGCCTTATGTACTAGGTCCACTTTTACCTTCACGACATTAATCCTATGATGTAGGATATTCAATAATGCAACTAAGGCTACTTCATTATGATCCTTATCAACTTGGTCTGTTCCAAGTGGAAAATCCTCACTGGTATCTGTATGAACAAATGGAACTTCTTTGACTTGAGGAGGAGCACCTTTGGGGGCCTTTTCTAATTTCTTGTTCAAAGTTTCTATTTCCCCCTATAATGCTTTGATCTTAATCAAGCATACCTCTCTATCCTTCACCATAGAAATTGACTCATCAAAGAGTCTTTTGTATCTATTTGATAGCTACTCTATTTTTTCCTCATTGAGGTGTGCAAAGTGGGTAACAGCTTGGGACTTCTCTAAATCCAAAGTGTTGTGGATACACCACACAATCTTATCTCCATCCATCTTTTCTTCAATACTAACCATAGATGGCTTTTTTTTCCTTGGATCTAAATACCACCTTGCTAAAGTCTGAGATTCGGAGTCATATCTAGAGCCTCTTATCATTTCCCCCACTTGGGTCTTAGAAGACAATTTAGCATTTGGTTGCTTCCTAATTTGGTCAACTATAAATGCAGAAGCCAAATCGCAACAATGCACAAGTAACCTTCCACTAGATTTTACTAGTTATATAGACTCCTCAGGTGTTATTGTTTAATTCTCTGGATCATAGGTTTGTAGGGCTTGCAAAGCTTCACTTTATGTAGAGCCACCCTCTATCAATTGTAATTGCACCCCAGTTTCTTGTTGCTTCTTCCAAATCAAGAAGTTCTTGAATTATTATGTCTTAATGAAGGTGTCATCACTGAGGAACTCTTCTTGATGGAGCTATCTCTCATCCTAGCCCTATTTTAGCCACCTAATGGAGGGCCTTTCACCATTTCCATGTCTAATAAATTTGTGGTTATTGGCTAAATCAACTTTGGCACTTACACATATGGTAGATTGGGAATTGGCTACAAACAACTGTGTAGACAATGACAAATGTCGTCAAACAATGATTCCATGCATTGGAGAAGAGGAAGGATAAATATGCAATAATTATACAGTTGTTCATATGAAAATGGTTACAAGGGAGATGACTTGAAAACAGGGTCAAAATGTTTATCAACAAGTTCACATGCTATATTTCACGCAATTGCAGGTAATGAAAGATTAATTATACTGCTTATGTTTGTGTTATTTAATTATTTTCCTTTATGATAATTTTTGAAAATTGGTAGAAGATAACTATAGATTTATTTCAATGTGTGGTCTGGAAAAATGCACAGGATTTGTCTCTTCCTTTGTGGTTGTGTTATTAATAAAATCTCTTTTGGTTTGGAAACTAAATAAACATCGTTTAAAACTTGTGGAGGGAAAGTACTTTCAACAACAATAATACATAGTTTCTAGAGTGGGGAGAAGAAGTCTTGGAACGTTTTCTGCCAAAGAATTGGCAAGATATTTTAATAATTATTCAAATGAAATGGTATTGGGAAGTAGTGTCTTCAGAACTATATTCAAAGACATTCTATTGGATGGTATTGTTGTGGCCATTAAAAATTTCAAACAAGCTTTCAATGTAGAGGAAGGCCATGAATTTATTAATGAAGTTACAATTCTCTCTCAAATCAATCATAGAAATATAGTAAAATTGTTAGGTTGCTGCATCCAAACTAAATTCTCATTGTTAGTATTTGAATTCATTCCAAATGGGACACTATTTGAACATTTAGAGTGTCATAACCCTAAATGTTTAACAACTATTTTCAGTTAAATTTTCTTAAATTCTTTTCAAAAATAATTATGTAAGTAGCAATAAAGGGGGAATTATCTATTTTATTTTATTTCAATTTTAAGTATAAAAGAACAAAACTTTGATGTCAAAGGATCCAAGTAGCAGTTATGAACAAATGAAATAGATATTAAGGGGAGAAACAAATCATTTGACTTATCCAAATCAGGGAGTGGACTTTATAGGCAATATACAAATGAGAGTGGAGAACTAATACACTAGAAACTTACTAGAACTCTCTTTATTAGTGCCAATTTCAATGGTTAGATATAGGGAGTGGATTTTTAATGAAGGTAACCAAGCCTTTAAAGGCGGCATGAAACAGATCATCCAGGGAGGATATGGGGGATGACAAGCATGCTATGACAGGGGTCTTTTTTGATATATTTTCTTAATTAGATGGTGAAAATGGATTCTTGGGTAACATACGATACCTCATCTTTCATGGGATAGAGGTGGTGCTTTAAGTTGTCATGAAAACAAGGGAGCGAGAGACTTACATTTGGATAAGTTTGGAAATTTGGAAAAATCTGCTTTGGAAACAACCACTTGTGTATTGAGAATGATATGTGATTTGGTGTTTCCTTCCATCATGCATTTTAATTCCACCATTTTGGGCATCGAACTTGGCTTCCTCTTACTAGAATTTGGACCAAGTAAGAATTCTCTTCTTGGAACTTGGATCTTCTCATACTATTTGCAAATTGTGTTACATGTCACACATCTTCTTCCTTGTTAAACTATTTCTTCGATAATGTATGCTAATTGGAACTAAGTTAGTATTCTCAGAATTTATGCATTCATTCTCCCATTAAGGAAATAACCTACATTCTTTTTCCCGAAGAAACCATGTTTATGGTTCAAAATAAAATTCTATGGCATTGTCTATATAATGTTTTGGCTTATGAAACAATTTATTTTCAAATTTAATTGTTGATTTTTTTATACCCTATGCATGGTGGGGAAATCATTTGGCATAGAGATTTTTCTTTGTTCTTTGTCTGTGTATTTCATCCTTGAAAGCGTTGGCAATAATTTGAGGATATAGCTGCAATATGCACTAGGTTTGATTTGGTTTTTTCAAATAGCTTCTTTGTTGATGATTTATGGTTTCGAAGCCCTATCTTTTTCTTTGAATGTGTTTTTCATTTTGGGATGATCCTTCCTTCCTTTCACTAATTCTCCTTCCTTGATTTGGGACGACCATCTTTTTATAGCACTGCACCTAGTTGTGCATAGCTCTCTTTTAATCTATCATTTCTTTCTTATCTTAAAGAAAGCTTTTTGTGACGTATTTAACCTTGTCCAGCGCGTGTTTAGGTGTTTGAGTTGTATTTTCAGAATAAAATCTGATTGCCTTGAGCAACATTTGTTGTCTTTTAATTCTCCTTTGTTTAATACTGATAAGCTTAAATCAGATGTCTTTTCTCGTGGACTTTAAGAGATAAGTTTAAATCAGATTTTTGAAATCTGATTTTGTGTTTGGATAGAAATTACTTTATAAAGCAAAGAATGTCTTTATTCTTTGAGAGACATGTAAGAAGAATGCAGCAACAAATTGGTTTTTAGTTTTTGTAAGTCCTTTATTTTATTAGAGACTTGTTTATTCCAACAATAGTTGTAATTGATTATTCTATTAAGCAGTGATTGCTTCAGATAATCTTGTAAGAGTTTTGAGAAGCTCTTTGAAGTTTGTATTCAGCCCCAATAGCTACAATTTTATTTTGGTTATTGTAGAAGTTATTTCTAGATTAATAGAAGCAAGAGAAGCTTGCATATCTCCAGTTCTAATCGGGTTTATGCTCTACTCTATTTTGGGGGATTTTAGTTGTTTCCTGATTACAAAGTATTTATTTCTACTATGTTTCTAGAATATAAAGTGATTCTATATTCTTTACATGGTATCAGAGCTAATTGGCCCTCAATCCTTGTGATTTTGGGCATTTTTTTTTTCTGGGTATTTGTTTTTTCTTGCACAGGAGACATGGATGGAGATGTAGGAAAGAGCTACCAGCAGTCACCATATTTCAATGAACAAAATTATGAAGTTTGGTCAAAGAAGATGAAGATCGTCATGGTTGCAAATGATTTGCGAGAGCTTGTGGTCAATGGATATGTGGATGTGACTGACCCAGCTCTATTTTCTGCCCTCACAAATAATCAAAAGACTCAGTTGAGGGATTCAAGGAGGAAAGATGAAAAATCTTTGAGCTTGATTGAAACTGCCTTGACAGATGCAATCTTTCCCAGAATAGAAGCAACTGATTATTCCAAAGAAGCTTGGGATATTGTTCATACTAGTTTTAAAGGGACTGAAAAAGTTCATGTGGTGAAGCTTCAAATGCTTTGAAGAGAATTTGAGACTTTATCTCAAGACTCTCTAGTTTAATAAACCAGTTGAGAACTAGTGGACAAACCATGGAGAAGAAAATAATAGTAGAGATAATTTTGAGAAGTCTACAGTAAAAATTTGATACTCTAGTTATTTCCATTGAAGAGGCAAAGGCTCTCTCAACATTGATTGTTGATGATTTAATGGGTTCTTTCCAAACCCATGAGCATTGCGTAAATAGATAAGCAAATTCTTCTTAAGAGAAAGCTTTCAGAGCTCAATCAAATGCAAGAGGCGGGGGGAGAGGAAGAAACAACTTTGGAAGAGGCTCAAAAAGACAGAGGTTGTGGCAACTCTAGACAAAAAAATGCTGGAGGAGAAAGTTCAAAATGAGTAGCCACAAATGAGGGAGCTAACAACTCTCAAAATAATTCGAGAGGAGGCAAGAAAAATAGCTTGAACAAGACCAATATTGAGTTCTATTATTGTCATATATTTGGGCATTATGCAAGTGAATGTTGGAAAAAGAAAGGTGTTCAGGAAAAGCAAAGTACTAATGTGGCTGATGTTAAATTGGGCGATGGAAATAATCCCACAGCCTTCATCATGTGCAATATTGGTGAAGAAGGCAGCCCCAAAGTCTGGTATTTGAACAACGGTTGTAGTAACCACATGACTGATAATGAAAGTATTTTTTCTTTCATTGCTAAAAATATAAAGTCTGAAATTAGAATGGGGAACAATGGAATTGTTCCACTTGTGGGAAAATGATCTATTATGATCCACACCAAGCAAGGTGAGAAGTAAGAAATTTAGAATGTTTATTTTTCCCCAGGTATAAAGCACAATTTGATGAGTGTTGGAAATCTCATTCAAAATGGATATAAAATGCTGGTGGAGAATGACCAATGTGTCACTTATGAGAAGGATGGGAGTAATAAAATTATTGTAGTAGTCCAAATGACAAAGAATCGAATGTTTCCATTGAAGGTAGAGATGTGTTTCTCTTCAATTTTAGCAGTTGCATCTCCCAAGAAAGCATGTACAATAGTACAACAACAATCATCCATCAAGAGTGTGATTGAAGACCCCTCCAAGCTATGACATTTATGGTATGGACATCTTGGCTATGTTGGTTTAATTTTATTTTCCAATAAAACAATGGTAGATGATTTACCATGTATAAAAGTGTTCAGTAGCAAGTGTGAGGCTTGCATTTTGGGTAAGCAACATAGGCTTCCTTTTAATTTTGGAAACTCTAGAAGGGAAAGAGCACCATTAGAGCTGGTGCATACTGATTTAGTTGTCCCTATGAAAATCACTTCCATTTGGGGGAGTAATTATTTTATGACCTTCATAGATGATTTCAGCCATAGAACATGGGTGTATTTTATGCAAAATAAATTTGAAGCTTTCGATAAGTTTTTAGAATTTAAAGCCTAGGATGAAAAATAAAGTAGACATTATGTTAAATTCCTAAGGTCAGACAGAGGGGGGGAATATACTTACAATATTTTTTCAAAGTTTTTCAAGAAGAATGGCACAAAGAAGGAGCTAACAACAAGTTATAGTCCACAAAAATGGAGTGGATAAAAGAAAGAATAGGACCACCGTTGAGATGGAAAGAAGTATGGTGAAAGAAAAATGACTCCCAATTTAATATTGGGGAGAAGTTGTAGTAACAGCTATCTATTTGATAAATAGAATTCCTACAAAGGCATTCTGTGACAAGATTCCATAAGAAGCATGGGAAAAGCATATATGGACGGTTGAACACTTGAGAGTGTTTGAATGTGTAGCATATGCACACGTGCCAAAGGAGCAAAGGAAAAAAATGGATGACAAGGGTGTGAAGTGTATCTTCATGGGATATAGTCTTGATTCAAAGACATATATATTGTATAACCCAATCACCAAAAAGATCATCATTTCAAGAGATGTGGAGCTCATTAAGAATGAGTTATGGGATGGCTCGGTGGACACGTCTTTAAGAACTTCAATTAAAGTGCATATTATTGTTGAAGATGATGAGTTTAATGAACAACAAGATAATATAATAGTAGATAAAGAAGGCTCCAGAAGGCTGCAAATTGGCCCTACAAAGACCAACAACAGAAATACAGAGAGTTGTGATCCCACTCTCGCCTCCCTAGTACCAAGAAAGACCAAGAGTCTAAGGGAGATTTACTAAGATGAAAGGTATGAAAATGAATTTAATGAAAACATCAATTTTGCATTATTTTCTCTTAGTGATCACATTTATTTTGAGGATGTTGAAAAATAAGAAAAATGGTGTAATGCCATGGATGAGGAATTAGATGTAATAAAAAGAAATGAAACTTGGGAGCTCTCTAATTTACCTCCTAACAAGAAAGCTATTGGAGTTAAATGGGTTTACAAGACCAAGTGCAATGTTGAAGGAAAAATAGATACCATAAGGCTTGATTGGTGGTCAAGGGGTATAAACAACAGTTTGGTAGAAACTACGATGAAATCTATGTCCCTATTGCAAAAATGGAAACCATGCATGCTGTCATAGCAATTGCATCCTAGCACAAATGGAAGGTATATCAAATGGATGTGAAATCTGCCTTCTTGAATGGAGTATTGAAAGAAGAAGTTTATGTGGAGTAGCCACCTAGCTATGAAGTTCTGGGTCATGAAAGTAAAGTGTATAAGCTGAAGAAGGCTCTTGTGGGCTTAAGCAAGCTCCATGGGCATGGTATAGCAGAATTGACTCATATTTGATGAGCAATGTGATGACATGTAACTAATTGAATGTTTGAAGATGTTAAGTTGATAACCAAAATGCAGAAGGATAATGCAAGAAATTAAATTAGTTAATGTATTTTATTGTCATTGATGTCAACTTGATATAATCTAATCAGTAGTAATCAAAGTGTCAAAGATTTTAGAGAATCAGAGAGATAAAGATTATGCTTTTAGTAATGCATAAAAGACAAGTATTCACTATGTGACTACAAAGACCAATGGTGAGTGAAACCTGATGGATAGAGATCACTGATAGTCAAGTCACAGTGATGCCCAAGCAAAACTATTAACGAGAATTACTGATGAGCAGAATCACAAGCATACCTGACGGCCAGAAACATAGTGTAAAATGACGGAGAAGCCCGAGGAGAACTGGATTGTTGACTAACGCTATCAAAGAGTTAAACACCGAAATTAACTTGAGTTCATAAATGATAAAATATCTATCTGGCAGAGCTAAATATAGATTTAACTGGTAGTTATAATTGTTTTCATCGACAAGATAAGCCAGAGATAAGTAAATGATTTAAAGTTGTTTTGTCTAGTTGGCAAGAAGATCTCAGGGAGATAAAATAAGATTTTTTCTTTAAATCTAATTGGAAAGAATTGTGGATCATGCGAAGTGCAAGAAAATCAAGAACCTAACAATGGTGATATCATGTCTATTTAAGAGACAAACTTGATTCATTACGGATCAATGGGGGTGAATGAAAAAGAGGATGCTAAATAGAAACTGATGAAGAGAAACTTCATACAGTCCTAATCAACAAGCTGAGGAAAGAGCTAAAGTTTTATGTGGACATTGAGCAACAGAGTACAACATCACCAAGAAGAATCAAAGTGGAGAAAAGGTAGAAACAGAGTTATATTGATCAAAATAGTTTTATGAGATTACAATAGATCTAAAAATATGCAAGTAAAAGTTGTATACCTAAACAGATCATATTGTTTCAGTTTAACCATTGATTCAAAAATTATCTTAACCTAGCGAGATTTAAAGATCATTTCTATATTTAGATACATCCCAAGGAGTATCAAAAAGTTTGATCATGAAGATAGCATGAGATGCCAGATACCTATTGACAGGCCAAGTAAGTGTTTGATCAAGGATGGTAGCATAGAGATGCCCGATATCAAGTGACAGACTAAACTTTTAAATCCTCTAAAAAGGTCATACCTAACAATGTGTTTGTAACCTTCAACAGTGTTAGATCTTCACCAAGCTCACTTCAGAAGAGTGAAATTTTTAGGTTATCGGTCCCAAGTGGTTTCTCCCTTAACAGGGTTTCCATGTTAAAAATCCATGTGTCAATGTGTTTATGGGTCAAAATACTTTAGTATTTTGCATTACACTTAACTTAATTGGATTGATCTGTATACTCTAGATAATTTATTATCTTTCGGTAAATTAACAAACTGTTATTTGGTAAACATACAATAGAAGTTTTTACAAAGCATTCCGAGCAGTAGTAATTTGATATAAGTACTTGGTGACATTCATCTTATAGGACTAAAGATAAATAGAGGCTTAATATTGTGGTATTAATTTTTCGGGTTGATTATTGGAATATTTTTAAGGTCATTGATTCACCCTCCCCCCTCTCAGTTATTACTAACAATTGGTATTAGAGCTTGTGTGTTTAGAAGGGGAGTTTAACAAGTCAAGAAAAACATCACAAGATGAAAAGACAAGATATGCCCATGTTAAATAAAGACAACTTTACATCATGGAAAAGTAGAATAAGGATCGACCTATCAGGTATTGGAAATGATATTGTTCAATACTTAGATACTTAATATGTGTTTCCTATAGGAGGTCACACTTTTGAATGATTAAGACAAAAGCATGAACATAAATGCATGATGATAGAACTTGCATCATCACTCTCTCATGCTGAGTTTGAATATGTCAAAACTTGCACCTCTGCAAAGAAAATGTGGGATAAGTTGAAGCTTGTACATGGAGGTTTGATGACCTAAGGATGAAAGAAGGAGAAAACATCACTTAGTATAGCTGTAGAATCAAAGAGGTAGTAAATTCTATCTGAGGAGTTGGAGGTGTACTTCAAGAGGAGACAATGGTAAGAAAAATCTTAAGAACCTTATAGATTGTTTATGCTATTGGAATTTCTGTTATTCAATAAATGAGAGCAGTAGCAGACAATATAGTTACTCTAGATAGTCTGATTGGTAGACTAATTTTATTTGAGATGAATAACTTTGACAATAGTGTCTTACCATCCATAGAATCTACATTCAAATCTTCTCTAAAGATAAGTAACTCAAGTAATAGACATGTTGTTAGAAATGATAGTGAGAGTGATAATGAGGATCAAGGACTTGATGAGATTGAAGCACTTATGGCCAAAAGATTACAAAGAGGCAAAGACAGATACAAAGGTTAATTACCACTTGTATGTTTCAATTGTAAAGAGGTTGGACACTTTTCTGCAAGATGCCCAAACCAAAGAAAAGATGATAGAGGAAATGATGGATCATATGAGAAAAAGTTTGAGAAAGGTGAAAATAGAGATTACCGAAGAAACCGACAATCTGACAAGAGAGATACGCGAGACTACAAGGACAAAGGGAAGAAATATTGTTACCTAGATGAGAATAGAGATGATGAAACTGACACTGAATTAGAAGAAGACATCGAGATGGTATTTGTAGCCATGAAGGATGAATCAGATGAAGATGAAGAAAGGTATGTACAAACTGCACTCATATCTAAAGTTATTAAAAATTATGTCTGGATCATAGATAGTGGCTACACTCACCATATTACCAGTGATAAACAAAATTTTGAGACTTTTGGATACTATAATGGTGGTTTAGTGAGACTGGGAAATGATACACCTTGTCCAGTTGAAGGTAAAGGAACCATAATGTTGAATAACCTAATAAAATGTGAAAATTCTTACTAGGTAAAAGGACTGAATTATAATTTTTTAAGTGTTTCATAGCTGAATAATTCAGGTCACAGAGTAGCATTTTAAAATAAGAAGGCAAAGATCTACAATGAATCGGGAAGATTGATTGGTACCGGTGAGAAGACAAAATGTAACCTTTTCTATCTTGATGACACTAACACCACTTGTTTAATGGCTACAAATGAAGACATGTGGTTGTGGCACAAAAGATTGTGTCATTGAAACTTTGACAACATGATAAATATAAGCAACAAAAGGAATGTGAGAGGCTTACCGAGCATGACTAAGCCCGAGCATATCATGTGCAAGAATTGTCAAAAAGGTAAGATGACAAAGTCCAGTTTCAAAACTGAAACCCATACATCTACTAAAATTCTAGAATAATTCCATACAGATCTATGTGGACCTATGAGGACAAAGAGCTACTATGGAGATAGGCATTTTATTCTCTTTGTTGATGATTTTTCTAGAATGATTACAGTCATGTTTTTAAAAGATAAATCAGAAGCATTGAAGATTTTTAAATGGTATAAAGAAATGGTAGAAAAACAAAGTGAAAATAAATTGAAATGCTTAAGGTTAGATAGAGGAGGGGAATTTACTTCAGAAGAATTCATTGACTATTGCAATGAGAATGGAATTAAAAGACTAGTTTCTGCACCGAGGACACCAGAGAAAAATGGAATTGTTGAAAGGAGAAATAGATTAATTGTTGACTATGAAAGAACATTGATGATTGAAAAAAGCATCACTCAAATGTTTTGGAGGGAAACTCTCAGTACTGATTTCTACACATTAAATAGAGTACAATTGAAGAAGGACACAAAGAAGACACCCTATGAGCTTTGGTATGGTCATACACCCAATGTAAGTTACTTCAGAATCTTTGGTAGTCAATGTTATATATTGAAGGATGATAGAAATGGAAAACTTGACTCCAAAAGTGATGAAGGTATGTTTCTAGGGTACTCAACCAAAAGCAAGGCTTATAGATGTCTTAACAAGTCATCTAACAAAATCATTGAAAGTGCAAATGTGAAAATAAATGAATTTGCAGAAAACAATGATAAGGAAAGAAAAAAGGAACTAGAGGACTACAATAGGTTTGTTTATACATAACCTAAGACTCTACTAGAGCAACAATATTTCACTCCCGAGCATTAGAACATTTCACCTGAGCATTAGGATACAAATAACGACAATCAGGATAATCCTCTAGATGATGTTCTGAATAATGAAGATAAGAACAAAGGTCAAGAAGCTGATCAGAATGATGAACATAGAGATGAACCAAAACTTGCCAAGTATGTCAGAAGACATCATCCACACAATAAAATCACAGAAGACAAAAAGGATGGAACACGAACAAGAAGTAAGTCACTTTACACCATATGTTTACTTTGTGATTTTGAGCCTAAATCTATTAACATTGCACTTGAGAATGAAGAATGGTTTAGTGCTATGAATGAAGAGATAGAATAGATTGAGAAGAACAATATATGGACACTAGTACCAAGACTAGATGACAAGAGTGTCATCAGTACCAAATGGATATTCAAAAACAAGCTGAATGAGAATGGAGAAGTCACTAGAAACAAAGAAATATTACTATGCAACATATATGGACAAGAAGAAGGTATTTATTATGGAGAAACCTTTGCACCTATTGCTAGACTAGAAGGAGTTAGAATCTTACTTATGCTGCATTTAAAGGATTCAAGGTATACCAAATGGATGTCAAATCTACATTCCTAAGTGGAATACTATAAGAATAAGCATACAATGAACAACTAGAAGGTTTTGTTGATACAGACAAGAGAAACATGGTATGTAGACTACACAAAGCCTTGTATGGATTGAAACAACCACCAAGAGCCTAGTATGAAAGACTTCACTCATATCTCATTAGCATAAAATTTGTTAGATCAAGTGAAAATATAAATCTGTACTTAAAAGAAGATACTGATGGTAATATTATGATTGCTAAAATTTTTGTTGATGATATCATTTTTGGAGGGAATGAATCGTTATGAAAATCCTTTTCTAATGAAATGAGAAAGGAATTTCAGATGTTTATGTTTGGAGAGATCAAATTCTTTCTTAGTCTATAGATTCTTCAACAAGATGCAGGCATGTACATCACTTTGTCCAAATACATCAAGGAAGTGCTAAAGATATTCAAGATGGAAGATTCCAAACTAGTTGGAACACCTGTAGCTATTGGATGTAAGCTGACAAAAGAAGACAAATCCAATGAGGTAAATCAGACCTTAAATAGATCAATAATTGGCATACTGATGTATGTTGTTCATACTAGACCAGATATAGCACATTAATTGGGGATAGTTGCAATATTCTCTACTAATCCCAAAGAATAGCATATGACTTCTATCAAGAGAATTCTGAGATATCTGAAGAACACCAAGGAATATGGCTTATGGTACAAAAGAGAAGGAAAATTTGAGCTACAAGTCTATATAGATGTTGATTGGGCTGGAAACATTGATTAACAAAAGAGCACAACTGGAGGAGCATTCTTCATGGGTGACAGACTTGTCAAGTGGATAAGCAAGAATCAAGGATGTATCTCTCAGTCTACTGTAGAAGTAGATTATGTGGTTGCTACTACAAATTTCTCCAATATTGCATGGATCAAACAATTGCTGGAAGGTATGAATATGAAGATCATTGAGCCATTAATTATCTATTGTGATAATACCAGTGCAATAAACATTTCTAAGAATCTAGTCATGCATGCTAAGACTAAGAATATTGCTATCAAGTATCACTATCTAAGAGACCAAGTGCAAGCAAAATAAGTGACACTGTAATATGTTCAATCAAAGGAATAGTTAGCTGACATATTCACCAAGCCATTACTGAAGGATACTTTTGAGTACCTGAGATAGAGACTAGGGGTCCAACCCTTGTCTATTTATTAGTAATTTGACTAGGAGTTTGCATCAGCCTATACAAAATCTGAAGATCAGTGGTGTTGATGCAAACACTGAGATGAACAGCAATAGATATATCTATACATTGCAAGGTACATATCTACACCAAAAATTAGAACATTGTATTACTGATGGATAGGGAAATTCAAGGAATATATTATGCAAAGGGATAGAACATGATATAAATGAGAAATCAAGGAGAAACATTTTTTTGGCATTATTTTCAAAGGGAGAGATGGTCTCATTATCATACACAAGAGAGATTTTCTTTATCGTACAAAGGGAGAGATGATCTCATTATCAAAAAGAGAGATGATTCCATATCACATAAAGGAGAGATATGATAAAGGGAAAGCTTATATCATTATCCATGAAAAGAAGTTCCTAAGAATCAGAAAGGAAGAGTTAATCAATATTCTAAGGGAGAAAAATTGATTACATATGAAATATCCATCTAAGGGAGAGAAGTAACAAAGGGGGAGAGTTCAGACAAAGAGAAAGATTGTTGTCAAAGGAAAAAGAGATTATCATGAAGAGGAACAGTCAAGACAAAGCACATATCAGTATAGAGATATTAGATGATACATCTATCCAGAGAAGGGATTGAAGATTGAAGACAAACCACTCTGCAAGAAACAAATCTAAGCTATTTGAGCTTACCGAGAGCCATACATTTGTAATAGTTACATTAGCAAATCTTGATGAAACTGTATATTTCATATTGTATTAGTAATAGTATAGTATGATAATATAGTATGTTACCATCAATGCCAAAGGGAGAGATTTATGACATATAACTGATTGAATGTTTGAAGATGTTAAGTTGATAACCAAAATGTAAAAGGATAATGCAAGACATTAAAACAATTAATCAATTGTACTATCATTGATGTCAACTTGATATAATCTAATTGGTTATAATAAAAGTGTCAAAGACTTCAGACAATTAGAGAGATAAATATTATGCTTTCAGTAATGCATAAAAGACAAGTATTCACTATGTGACTACAAATACTGACGGTTAGTGCAACCCAATGGATAGAGATCAGTGACATTCAAGTCATAGTGATGCACGAGAAAGAACATCGACAAGAAAAATCACAAGCATACTTGATGACTAGAAACATAGTGTAAACTGACAGAGAAGCTTGAGGAGAACTCAAGTGTTGATCGATGCTAGCAAAGAGTTAAACACCGAAGATAACTTGAGTTCAGAAATGAAAAAATATCTAGTTAGCAGAGCTAAATATAGAGTTAAGTGGTAGTTATCATTGTTTTCATCGACAAGATAAGCCGGAGATAAGTAAATGATTTAAAGTTGTTTTGTCCAATTGGAAAGAATATCTCAACGAGATAAAATAGGAGTTTTCCTTTAAATCTAATTGGCAACAATTGTGGATCACACCAAGTTAAATAAAATCAAGAACTTAAAAACGGTGATATCATTTTTGTTTAAAAGATGAACTTGATTCAGTACAGATCAAGGGGAGTGAATGAAAAAGAGGATGCTAAATAGAAACTGATGAAGAGAAACCCCATACAGTCCTGATCAACAAGCTGAAGAAAGAGCTAAATTTTTCTGTGGACACTGAGCAACGGAGCACAACATCACTGAGCATAATCAAAATGGAGAAAAGGTATAAATAGAGTTATATTGATTATAATAGTTTTATGAGATTACAATAGATCTGAAAATCTGAAATTATAAGTTGTATATGTGAACAAATCATACTAGTTAAGTTTGACCATTGATTCAGAAAGTCTCTTAACTGATTGGGATTTAAAGAGTCTTTCTATATTGAGATACATCCCAAGGAGTATCAAAAATTTTGGTCATGAAAATTGCATGAGATGCCAGATACCTATTGACAGGCCAAGTGAGTGTTTGAACAAGGATGGTAGCATAGAGATGCCCAATATCAAGTGACAGATTAAACTTTTAAATCCTTTAACAACGTCACACCTAACAGTGTGTTTGTAACCTTTAACAGGGTTGGCTCTTCACCACGCTCACTTTAGAAGAGTAAAAAATTTGGGTTACCAGTCCCAAATGCTTTTTCCCTTAACATGGTTTCCATGTTAAAAATCCATGTGTCAATGTGTTAATGAGTCATTACTTTAGTGCTTTTCATTACACTTAACATAATTGGATTGATCAGTATACTCTAGATAATTTACTGTCTTTTGGTAAATTAACAAACTGCAATTCAGTAAACATATAGTAGAAGGATTTACAAAGAATTTAGAGTAGTAGTAATTTGATATAAGTATTTGGTGGCATTCATATTATAGGACTTGAGATAACTAGAGGATTAATATTGCGGTACAAAGTTTTTGGGTTGATTATTGGAATATATTTTAGGCCACTTATTCACACCCCCCCCCCCCTCTTAGTTATTACTAACACAATGGATTTTGNCACCCCCCCCCCCCCCTCTTAGTTATTACTAACACAATGGATTTTGCAAAAGTGATGGTGAGCCCACTCTTTACATCAAGGTAGAAAATGGTAATATTTTAATTGTTGTCTTGTATGTTGATGATTTAATCTCTACTGGGGATAATGATTTCCTCATTGCTGATTTTAAAGAGGCCATGAAAAGAGAGTTTGAAATGTCAGACTTAGGTCTCTTAAGATATTTTCTAGGCATAGAAGTAAAACAAATACATGAGGGTATTTTTATCTCTCAAGAAATATATGAAAATGAGAACTTGGAGAGATTTAGAATGCAGAGTAGCAAGGCTGCCTCAAAACCAACTATAGTAGGTCTAAAGGTAGAAATAATGATTGCAGCAACATTGTGAATCTAACTTTGTTTAAAATCTTGGTTGGAAGTTTGATGTGTTTAATAGCAATTGGACCAGACATTATGCATGTAGTAAGTTTGATTTCAAGATTTATGGAATATCCAAAGGACTCCCATTGGCAATTGGGAAAGAGAATCCTAAGGTATGTGAATGGAACTAAGGGATATGGTATTTTGTATACTGCCGCAAATGATTCTGGATTCATTGGTTACACTGACACTGATTGGGCAGGGAGTTTGGATGATAGGAAGATCTCTTCCAGATATGTATTTCACATGGGTTCAGGTGTAATCTCATGGGCTTCTAAGAAGCAACCCATAGTTCCTTAATCTACAATAGAGGCTGAATATATAGCATCAAATGCAGTAGCATGTCAAGCTATTTGGTTGAGAAGGATCTTAACAGATTTAAAGGAAGAACAAGAGGATGGAACCATAATATTTTGTGACAATATTTCCTCAATAGCTTTGTCGAAATATATAGTGTTTCATGGAAGAAGCAAGAACATTCAAATCAAGTATCATTTTATTAGAGAATTAGTTGAGAATGGTGAAATAAAAATGGAGTTTTGCAGGTTAGAGAAGCAGCTAGAAGACATTGTCACTAAGCCTTTGGGCATTGCAAGTTTTGAGCACCTAATGAGAAATCTGGGTGTATTCATCTTGGATCAAGCATGATCATGTTTTGTCATCTCAAGACAATGGGGGAGTGTTGGATTTTTAGAAATATGAATGCCTTGACCAACTTTTGTTGACTTTTAATTCTCCTCTGTTTAATACTGATAAGCTTAAATCAGATTTCTCTTCTTGTGGACTTTAAGAGATAAGTTTAAATCAGATTTTTGAAATCTGATTTTGTGTTTGGACAACAATTACTTTATAAAGAAAAGAATGTCTTTATTATTTGAGAGACATGTAAGAAGAATGCAGCAGAAAATTAGTTTTTAGTTTTTGTAAGTGCTATTCTTTATCAAAGACTTGTTTATTGCAACAACAGTTGTAATTGATTATTCTATTAAGTAGTGATTGCTTCAGATAATCTTGTAAGAGTTTTGAGAATCTCTTTGAAGTTTGTATGCAACCCCAATAGCTGCAAGCTTATTTTGGTTATTATAGAAGTTATTTCCAAATTAATAGAAGCAAGAGAAGATTGCATATCTCCAGTTGTGTTCGTGTTTATGCTCTGCCCTATTTTTGGGGATTTTAGTTGTTTTATGATTACAGAGCATTTATTTCTTGTATTTTTCTAGAATATAGAGTGATTCTATATTCCTTACATTAGTGACTCGCATATGTGACCTTTTTTTGAGATAGAGCATGCATATCTTCCAATGCACTACCAACCTAATTTTTTTTTTTTTAAATGCACCTTCATTATGTCTTCATTGAGGTACATACTTTGAACTCCTAAGCCATATTTTATCCCTGTATCAATTTCTTGTGCTCAATCCATTGGAATCCTCTTTTAGTTTCCCAAACAAATCTTCTATAATTTTTTCTTTAGAATCGTTGGCTTGCCTTGGTGTATGGAGACTTGCCAATTATATAACTATTTGATCATGGGTTGGTAAATTTTAAAATTATCAAAAGCTACCTCAATGTTGCTAAGTTTCACATTGGAAGCCCATCATTTTTCGTCAGTCAACTTTAAATTTTTTATCCTATGCAATCCTATAAATGTATTCTAACTGTGTAACCATAACGCTTCATGATTTGTATACAAGGAAATACAGAAATATTCTTTTGATTCTTTACCTTCCTAGATGTTGAGGATACATGATGATAAATATTTTTTTTTTTTCACATAAATATTAATAAAAATAAGGATGTATGGATCTATTTTAAGAATATGCTAAATCTACGTTAAATATACCTACCAAGTAGTTCGTGGTCAACTGCCAATTTTTGCAAAGAAGTTGTTATCAATTATTTATATGGATGACTATTTGAAAGGTTATGATTTTTTGAAAGGTTGAGAAATTCCTAGACTAACATTGGAATGCATTTCATGCATTTGTGTGATTATTTGTGTTCTTGTGTGCTCTTGTAAAGAGTCTGTGCTTATGTATCCATCAGTGTATTCTTGATATAAATGTGAAGAATGTATGGGAAGCTTAGATCCCTCAATATAAATGTTATTGAGATTAAACCAAGGTCTTGAAATTATCATAGAATGTCATGAAAGGATTATTGATTCTATGTTTACCCGTATCCTATATGTGAATCTTGTATTCCATGATGTAGATTTACTCGCATTAGAATTATTAGTTTTTTTTATGATTCCTTAAAAGAGATAAGGGAATTTTGATTTAAAGCTAAGTGAATCTTACTCAACTATGAAATTATCCTAGAGACTATCCTTGACCAAGAACCATGAGGATGGGTAGAGTTGGGTAAATTAAATTCTTTCTAATGAGTTGGGATGATTTGTATATGCATATGTATCATACATAATAACAACTTTCAAATAGACCAGAAAAGAGGTAATATAGTGACACATTAATATGTGACAATCATATTTAGGTACTTGAGGAAAAGATGCGTAGATATTTTTTAATGTTTTATTTCCTTGCTAGATATATTTTTTGAAATGATTATTTTCTCAAAGTAAAAATGAGCGAGAAGGATCTAAAAATGTTTTCAAAAATCTAGTGAGAACTGTTATTTTATTGGCATAATTATGACTTGTGCATACTAGGAGCTCATGATTTGGTTGTATTAGCTATGCTTCTATTACTACATGAATTCCATTACTTCAGTTAGTTTTACTTTGTTAGATTACTTCTAGTTGGTCTGGGTATCTTTCATGTCAAGAAAAATTCCAGGGAAGCGTAAATTGATTTGTGGTAGGGTGCAAACACACTCCTAGAATGTTCTCACCCTGATTTTTTGTATGAAACAGGTGTCTGGAGCTCCTGTCAGGAAGTTATTCATGTTTATAAGATTATGTTTCCTTGTTACTAACCAATAGTCTATTGTATTGACATTTTCACTATTATGTTAGTCAATCGATGACTATTGTTAAATTTATGCACCTATGTAAGTTAAATTCTTGTATGGTCTATTCTTATTGTCATACATGGTTATTTTTGACAAGATTATCTAAGTATCCTTTAGTTTCTTGTTATGGTTGTATGTTAGCAATTGGTTGAATCCTCTCTTTGTATGTGGATTTTTTTGACAAGCTGATGACATATAACTAATTGAATGTTTGAAGATGTTAAGTTGATGACCAAAATACAAAAAGATAATGCAAGACATTAAATCATCTAATGGATTGTATTTTCATTGATGTCAAATTGATATAATCTGATTAGTTATATAAAAAGTGTCAAAGACTTCAGAGAATCTGAGAGATAAATATTATTATTTCAGTAATGCATAAAAGAACAACATTTACTAAGTGACTACAAACACCGAAGATTAGTGGAACGTGATGGATAGTGAAAACCAAAATTAAAGTCATAGTGATTCTCAAGAAAGAAACCTGACAAGCATTACCGACGAGAAGAATCACAAGAATTACCGACAAGCAGAACATCACAGTGATGCATGACAAAAAGACAACCCCAACGGAGATGCCCGAGGAGAATTGAAGTGTTGACCAAAGCTATCAAAGATTTAAAACACTGAAAAGAACTGAAGTTCATAAATGACAAAATACTTAGCTAGAAAGAGCTAAAGATAGAGTGAATTGGTTGTTGACATTGTTTTCATTGACAAGTTAAAGCTAGAGATAAGTAAAAATTTTAAAGTCATTTTATCCAGTTGTCAAGGAGAAATCTATGGGATAAAACTAAAGTAAAGCTTTAAAGCAAGATTGGCTAAGATTGTAGATCACATCAAGAACAAGAAAAACAAGAACTAATAAATGGTGATATCATGTCTATACAGAGAAAATATAATTCATTATGAATTAGGGGAGTGAATAGAGAAAGAGGATGCTGGAGAGAAACTGATGAAGAACAACTTCATATAGTCCTGATCAATCAAGATGAGGAAAGAGTTAAAGATTTTTGCAGACCCCGAGAAATATAGAAGCAAAAAATCATTGAGCACAAAGAAGTGGAGAAAAGGTATTTAAAAGGCATATTGATTAGAAAGGTATAATGAGATTACAATAGATCTAAAAAATTGCAAGTCTAAGTTGTATGTGTTAACAGATCATTTACTGTTTCAGTTTAACCATTAATTTAAAAATTCTCTTAACTGAGTAGGACTTAACAATCCTTTCTATAATGAGATACATCCCAAGGAGTATCAAAAATTTTGATCATGAAGATAGCATGAGATGCGAGATAACATTTGACAAAATACCCTGGGTTTGGTCATAGAAGGTAGCATAGAGATGCCCGATATCAAGTGACAAACTATTCTATTTAAATCCTCTAACAAGGTCACACCTATCTTTTTTTTTGTAACCTTTAATAGGGTAGGCTCTTCACTGAGCTCACTTTAGAAGAGTGAAAATTTTGGGTTACCGGTCCCAAGTGGTTTTTCCCTTAAGAGGTGTATCATCTTAAAATGGAAGAACTTCCATGTTAAGAGAATTTAGCCCTCCTTAGAGGATTTTTTTTACCTCCATCATATCATCCTCCTATTTTTTCATAACCCTCTGCTTCTGTGCCTGTTTAGAACCCTGATTGGGCCTCTTCGGGCACCTTCTATTCCACCTGGCACTTTTTCCAAGGGTTCTAACCCCCTAGATCAAGGTCAACCTTGACCTTGACCTAGGTTAGGGTTGACCTCAACCTTGACCTAGGTCAGGGTCAACCTCAACCTTGACCTGGGTCCCTCTTTCAAATTTGGAAATCTATCGGTTGTCAGAGGTCATCAAAAATTCATTTTCTCGCTTCCGGGTCGGCTGTTCTGGGTTCCAAAGTAGCAAGTCATAAATTATATTTAATATATGTCCTATTCTAGGGGCATGGGTCTAATTTTAATTTAATTCTCCTATGTTGGCCTCCTTAGAAGATTGTACCCTAATTTCATATAAAAGGAAGTTTCTCTCTCTCATTTTCTCTGAGTCTTCCAAGTGCAAAAAGCTCTAACCAAGATTTTGTTCAAGCATCCATTGTTCTACATGTTTTCAAGCTCTCAAGGTGTTTAATTCTTCCTCTCAAGCATTCAAGTTCTCCATTGAAGATCAAGGATTCAAGCTTTTAAGCCTTTGAAGGGATTTGGTTCAAGCATTCAAGATTCAACATTCAAACCCTAGATCTAGCCATCATGATGGTGTGATCTTCCTTCAAGATCCTTTGTGCATCCTCAACACTCATTAATTATTCCTTCAAGGTGGATTCCAAGAATACAATCATGGAGGTTTATGGTTTCTATTGAGTCCAAGCTTTCATATTTACATACTTGCTTACATTTGAATTACAATTACATATCTATTCAATATCATAGCTTCATTGTTAGATTCAATTCTACTACTTGCTAGCATTCTTATTTCAATAATTGATTTCAAGGTTAATTCCTAAATCAGGGTTTGACTAAGGCAAACCCCTCCCCCCAACAAGAAAATCTCTTTTTCTTGCAGGTATAGGTTCAGGACTGAAGATTTGAGACCAGATCTAGATACCCTTTTCAGTGAACTATCGGGATCCTCAAACAGTTTTTCTGTCAGACCTGTGGAGGTCAAGGTCGAGATTATTGGGTCAAGGTCAACAATTGTGGGTCAAGTTCTACCTTTTTCATAAGGAAACATCAGAATGGGAAAATATTTATGGGTTTTTTTCATCTCTGCGCTCCGGTTCAGGATCATACTTTAGTTTTTCCAGTAACAGTCTACAAACCTTAGAAAACAACATTCTTTAATCTGCATTATTTAAGGTTAGTACATTTCTCCTATCCATTTCAATTCAAATATTTAATCATTCTAATTCAATCACACAATTACATTCACCACATACACACACACACACAATTTTAAGAGGGAAACCTAGGATCTCCTTATTTATTCTTATTTCCAATAGATTGATTCATTTATGCATTGATCCTTTTTGGGTTGATCAATTTGGATCCTTCCTTTGTGAATTTGAGAATAAAGGGGAATATCTTATCTTTACCTCCACTCTAAACATTAAATGTAAAGGTGATAATTTATTTTAGTATCAAAACACTCTTATTCCATAAACATCATTTTCTCCTTTACATTTTGGTGAACCTGCGATAGACAACTCTTTCTTTTTGGTGTTAGATTTTCATTTCATATTAGATCTTGAATGAATATAGAAGTAGGTTTTCTTTTATTCTCTTGCATTTATATTTTAAAATTCATAAAAATCACAAAATTTCTTTAAAAATACAAAAAACATTTACATTTTTCATGCCTGTAGTGTTTCCTTGTTTTCAACATGTATGATTTTTGTTTTGAATACTTTGATGAGGATTTTGTTGTACAAAATGATAGATCCCTTAATTAGGTACATGGAAGTGAGAATTCAAATGGTTTGAATGAGATCTCCATGGATCCCATTCCTATTTCATCCTCCTCTACAATCTCTTCAATTTACCTTTACCATAGAAGTGAGTTAGGGATAGATGTTACTTCTTCTCCTAATATATGTATTTTCTATGAGCCTACTTTAGAATATAAATCTTCCCCCTTTAGGGATCAAGCTTTAGGCACTCCTACAATGTGCTTTATTGATAGGGAGGATAATCCTCCTATTTGGGATGAACCTTTGGATTTGGA
>MU226300.1:369449-380146 GCA_018584345.1 Thuja plicata
ACCTTTGGATTTGGATGTTGATTACTCTCTTCCTCATGAAGCCATTATGGGTGATTCTACTTTTTGGGATGAACCCTTGGATAAAGACATTGATTTATTCCCTTCTTGTGAAGATGCTTTCATACAAGAGGGTGATTTATTAATGAATGACATATTTATACATGATCATGACTCTTTTTATAAAACACACTCTCCTTATGTAGACATTTTAGAGTAAGAAGAAAACATTATAGATTCTTTACCTCCATTTGGTATTTCTTCTAGTAATGAGACATTAGCAGGGAATGATATGAATTCCCTTAATGCTCTCCCTCTTAGTGATGATCCTATGGAGAATCAATCTCCTAACTCATCTTCTCCTAGGATGTATTCCTTTATTTTTCCTTCTTTTGAATCTATCAAAGATACTAATGATGACATAGTGATTACTGAAGTTCCATTGACTCCTTTTGATATGGCTTCTTTTTATGGTCATGGTTATCTTTTACTAGTTAAACAAGGATTCCATAATCAAGGATGAACTACGCATAAACATGGAATTCAAATTCCCTTACACAATGGGGGGAATGAGCATTATTATGGATTGGGATTTAATCCTCAACAACATAGCAATGTTACCAAAATCTCAAATAACATTTCAAAACATGATGACCCTATGAAGGAATTTGACCAAGAGGATTTTCTGCCTAAGCTCCTTTGTGTTAAGATAATTACTAGACCTAAACACAAAAACAAATGTAGTCTACAATTGAAGATTCTTCCTTTTTGTTTCTATCATAGATTTCATGATCACTCTAATGAATATCAAGCTTTACATTATAAGATTAGGCAACTCATTGATAGTAAAATTATTTATATATCATGTGGTAATGAGTTATGTTTCAATCCTATTTTCTCTAAATAACATTTATGTTCCTATTATGGAACTCCATATTATGTAAACAATGTTTGCCTAATCTTTGGGGGCTCGTTGTCTTGCATAGTATTGTGAGCAATATAATAGGTCCCCTTTCATCCTTGTCCCCACACTTGGGGGGCAAGGATTCCATCCCCTTATTTTCTATCTTCCTAGGATCAACTTTTCCCTTGGTTAAGTAGTATCTATCTATTATGTGATATCCAATCATACATGAAAATTTTGGTTTGCATTAAGGATCCATGTCCTTGATTATAACCTATTTTCGTTATTTGATGTTGGGTTTCCATGGTGGATAAATCTCTCACCTTGGAAACTGAATAATGTGTTATCCCTTACACGGGTTACTTTCTCACTTCTTGCATGATATCTCTTTTCTACAACAACATTTCTTAATATAATTTGATATATCCCTTGCTTTCACCCTTGGGGGGCAAGGTATTTTCCTTCTTCCTCTATCTAAGGATCTACTTTCCTTAGCTTAGTGGAATTTGTTTATCATATAACATTATTTCCTTATAAAGATGAATGTTTTTTACTATGGATACCCTCTTATATGAGAGATGATCGTCCTAGGTCATCACTTCTTCTTTATTTTGCAAACTATGCTTTTGATAAACTCTTGCTCTTGCTTGGGGTTAGAGTTTGATTCCTTCATCCTAAGATTCCACTTCCTCTTGATTACAGGGAGCTTTTTGATTGAATCTTTGGTCCCTCTTTTCTTTAGAAGATGCCATTTTAACCTAAGCACTCCTCTATGGTAGGGCTCTTGTTGATAAGATCTCTTCCTCTTTGAGGATCCTTTTTCCATAAGTGACATCCATTTCACGATTATCTATGTTCTTGGATGTAAGGGCCAAGGCTCTTCACTAAGAATATGGTATACATTGTTGTTAAGCTGGATATCTCCTTACCTTGTGAAGTAGGTATAGTCTTTTCTCTTCCTTATCCTGCCTAGTGGGTAGTCATGATAACGAGGGGGGCATATATGGGGTCTCCCTTGTACTATAGTTTACATTAATTTACATTTTGCATCATGATAAATTCTTGGAAGGTAACACACATAAGTTGTAAATCCTGAAGAGATATGCATTTTTACTTTTATTTTGCTAAATCCTTGGAAGGTAACACACACAAGTTACTAAATCCTGAAGAGATACACATTTTTACTTTTATTTTGCTAAATCCTTGGAAGGTAACGTACACAAGTTGCTAAATCCTGAAGAGATAAGCACCCTTTTTATTTTTCAATATGCTAAATCCTTGAAAGGTAACGCACATAAGTTGCTAAATCCCGAATGGACATGCATTTTATATTACATAGTGATACAAGAATGTGGATCTATGGATATTTTAAAGCCGTCAGAGGACGCATTTACAATTACAAGCATAGTTTATGGGTGAACCTGTTGGGCTCTCCCTCCTTGGTGATTCATAGTAAGGTGGGCATCTTACTAGGTGAGTTAATCACTTTCCCTTCTCTCTCTTTCACTTTCATGCTAGTAGGATTAGATCATGAAGCTATGTTATCTATGGTGTTGTTCTTGTCTTACTTATGTAGTCATGTATGTTTTTATGATTGATTTCTCTTTATTTTTCATATCTTTATGTATGTATGTTGAGTTAGAATCCTTGGTTTAGGGGCTCATGTCCTTGACCTAGTGATGTTCTACCTCGTTGTGATCCACCAGCATCTTTCTTCTAACTTTACAAAAAGCATGTTTGATTTCCATACTTTCGCTAAAGTGGGGGCTTAATGTATCATCTTAAAATGGAAGCACTTCCATGTTAAGAGAATTTAGCCCTCCTTAGGGGATGTTTTTAAACTCCATCATATCATCCTCCCATTTCTGCATCATCCTCTACTTTTGTGCCTATTTAGGACCTTGATTGGGCCTCTCTAGGCACCTTCTATCCCATCTAGCACTTTTTCCAGGGGTTCTGACCCCCTAGGTCAAGGTTGACCTCAACCTTGACCTAGGTTAGTGTCAACCTTGACCTAGGTTAGTGTCAACCTTGACCTTGACCTAGGTCAGGGTTGACCTTGACCTTGACCTAGGTCAGGGTCGACCTTGACCTTGACCTGGGTCCCTCTTTCAAATTTGGAAATCTGTCAGTTGTCGGAGGTCATCAAAAATTCATTTTCCCGCTTTCGGGTCGGCTGTTTTGGGTTCCAAAGCAGAAAATCCTAAATTATATTTAATATAGGTCCTCTTCTAGGAGCATGGGTCTAATTGGAATTTAATTCTCCTATGTCAGCCTCCTTAGAAGATTGTGCCCTAATTTCATATAAAAGGAAGTTTCTCTCTCTCATTTTCTCTAAGTCTTCCAAGTGCAAAAAACTCTAACCAAGATTTTGTTCAAGCATCCATTGTTCTACATGTTTTCAAGCTCTCAAGGTGTTCAAGTCTTCCTCTCAAGCTTTCAAGCCTTTGAAGGGATTTGGTTCAAGCATTGAAGATTCAACATTCAAACCCTAGATCTAGCCATCATGATGGTGTGATCTTCCTTCAAGATCCTTTGTGCATCCTCAACACTCATTAATTCTTCCTTCAAGGTGGATTCCAAGAATACAATCATGGAGGTTTATGGTTTCTATTGATTCCAAGCTTTCATATTTACATACTTTCTTACATTTGAATTACAATTACATATCTATTCAATATCATAGCTTCATTGTTAGATTCAATTCTACTACTTGCTAGCATTCTTATTTCAATTATTGATTTCAAGGTTAATTCCTAAATTAGAGCTTTACTAAGGAAAACCCCTCCCCCCCAACAAACAAATCTCTTTTTCTTGTAGGTACAGGTTCAGGACTGAAGATTTGAGACCAGATCTAGATACCCTTTTCAGTGAACTATCGGGATCCGCAAATAGTTTTTCTGTCAGACCTGTGGAGGTCAAGGTCGACATTATTGGGTCAGGGTTGACATTTGTGGCTCAAGGTCAACCTTTTTCATAAGATGACATTAGAATGGAAAAATATTTCTGGGTTTTGTTCGTCTCTGCGTTCTAGTTTCAGATCATACTTCACTTTTTCCAGAAATAGTTTACATACCTCAGAAAATAGCATTATTTGATCTGCATTATTTAAGGTTTGTGCATTTCTCCTATCCATTTCAATTCAAATCCTTAATCATTCTAAATCAATCACACATTTACATTCACTCACACACACATTTTTAAGAGGGAAACCTAGGATCTCCTTCTTTATTCTTATTTCCAATAGATTGATTCATTTATGCATTGATCCTTTTTGGCTTGATCAATTTGGATCCTTACTTTGTGCATTTGAGAATAAAGGGGAATATCTTATCTTTCCCTCCACTCTAAACATTAAATGTAAAGGTGATAATTTATTTGAGTATCAAAACACTCTTATTATATTAGCATCATTTTTCTTCTTTACAAGAGGATTTTCATGTTAAAAATCCATGTGTCAATGTGTTTATGAGTCATTAGTTTATTGTTTTGCATTACACATAACTAATATGGATTGATCAGTATACACTAAGCAATTTATTATTTTTTGGTAAATGAAAGACTGCTAATCAGTAAATAGTAAGAATAAGTTTTAATAGTGAACTCCAAGCAGTAGTTATTTGACAAAATTGTTTGAAGGAATTCATCTTGTAGGACTGAAGATAACTAGAGGCTTAATATTCTGGTACTAATTTTTTGGGTTTATTTTATTGGAATAATTTTGAGGCCATTGATTCACACCCACCCCCTTAGTTATTATAACAATTGGTATCAGAGCTTGTGTTCTTATAAAGGGAGTTTAACAACTCAAGAAAAACATCACAAGATGAACAAACGAGATGTGCCCAAGTTGATAAAGACAACTTTGCATCATGGCAAAGCTAAATAAGATTCCACCTATCAGGTATTGGTAATGATGTTACTCAACACCTTGATACTGAATATGTGTTTCCTACAAGGCCTCACACACTTGAGAAATTAAGAGAAGAGCCTGAGCATAATTGCATGATGATAGAGATTGCTTCCTCACTCTCTGATGTTGAGTTTGAAGATGTTAAAACCTGAACCTTTGCAAAGAAAAAGTGGGATAAGTTGAAAATGGTACATGGAGGAGATGCTAATATACTAAGAGCCAAGGCATAATTCCTAAGAGGGAGGTTTGATGACCTAAGGATGAAAGAAGGAGACAATATCACTTAGTATAGCTGTAGAATCAAAGAGGTATTCAATGATATCCGAGGAGTTGGAGGTTTACATGAAGAAGAGACAGTGATAAGTAAAATTCTAAGAACCTTACTACCTGTATATGCTATTTGAGTATCTACTATACAAGAAATGAGAGCAATTGCAAACAATAATGTTACTCTAGATAGTCTGATTGGTAGACTGATTTCATTTGAGATGAATAACTTTGATAATAGTGTCTTACCATCTATAGAGTCTGCATTCAAATCTTCTTTGAAAATAAGTAAGTCAAGTCATAAACATACTATGAGGAATGATAGTGAAAGTGATAATGAGGATCAAGGAATTGATGAGATTGAAGCACTAATGGAAAGAAGATTGTAGAGAGGCAAAGGTAGATACAAAGGTAAATTGCCACTTGTATATTTTAACTGTAAAGAGGTTGGACACTTTGCTGCAAGATGTCCTAATACAATAAAAGATGACATAACATATGAAAAGAAGTTTGACTGAGGTGATAATAGAGATTACCAAAGCAACCGAAAATCTAACAGAAGAGATACCTGAGACTACAAGGACAAAGGAAAGAAAGCTTGTTACCTAGCTGAGAACAGAGTTGATGATACTGACACCGAATCTGATGAAGACATTAGGATGGTATTTGTAGCCATGAAGGATGATTCAGACGAAGAAGAAGAAAGGTATGTAGAGACTACACTCATATCTAAGGTTAGTAAGAATGATGTCTATATTATAGATAGTGGTTATACTCACCACAGGACCAGTGATAAACAAAACTTTGAAACTTTTGAAAACTATAATGGTGGATCAGTAAGAATGGGTAGCGACACACCTTCTCCAGTTGAAGGTAAAGGAACCATAATGTTGAACAACCTGATCAGATGTGAAATTATTACTTGGTAAAAGGACTGAATTATAATCTATTGAGTGTTTCACTGCTGAATAATATAGGTCACCGAGCAACATTTGAGAGTAAAATGGAAAATATCTTCAATGAATCAGGAAGGTTGATTGAAACTGGTGAACAGAAAAAATGTAACCTTTTCTATCTTGATGACATTAGCACCACTTTCTTAATGGATAGAAATGAAGAAATATGGTTATGGAATAAAAGACTATGCCATGTGAATTTTGACAATATGATAAAGATAATAAATAAAAAAAGAGTAAGAGGCTTACCAAGCATGTAAAAGCCCAAGCATATCATGTGCAAGAATTGTCAAAAAGGTAAGATGACAAAGTCTAGTTTCAAGAGTAAAGCCCATACATCTAATGCAATTCTAGAATTATTCCATATTGATCTATGTGGACCCATGAGGAAAAAGAGTTACTATGGAGATAGATATAATGTTATTCTCTTTGTAGATTATTATTCTATAATGATGATAGTTATGTTCTTAAAAGATAAATCAGAAGCATTCAAGTTTAAATGGTATAGGGCTATGGTAGAAAAACAAAGTGGTAAGGAATTGAAATGCTTAAGATAAGATAGAGGAGGGGAATTTGTATCTAATGAATTCACTAACTATTGTAATGAGCATGGAATTAAAAGACTGGTTTCTGCACCAAGAACACCACAGCAAAGTGGAATTGCTGAAAGGAGAAACATATCAATTTTTGACTGTGCAAGAACACTGATGATAGAGAAAAGCATTACTCAAAATTTCTAGAGGGAAGCTATCAGTACTGTTGTCTACACATTGAACAAAGTAAAATTGAAGAAGGACACGAATAAGACTCCCTATGATCTGTGGTATCATTACACACCCAATGTAAGTTACTTCAAAATCCTTGGTAGTCAATGTTATATTTTGAAAGATGAAAGAAATGGAAAGCTTGAATCCAAAAGTGAAGAAAGTATCTTTCTAGGGTATTCCACCAGATTCAAGGATTATAAATGTCTTAACAAGTCCTCTAACAAGATCATTGAAACTACAAATGTAAGAATAAATGAATTTATAGAAAAGAATGATAAGGAAAGCATAAAAGAACTAGAAGACTACAATAGATTTGTTTACACTGAAGAACTTGACACTCTACCCGAGAAACATAACATTGCACCTGGGCATCAGGCTGCAATTACTAAAAATTAGGAAAATTCGCAAAATGATGTTTTGAGAAATGGAGATTAGAATGAAGGACAAGATGGTGATCAGAATGATGGATAAAGAGTTGAACCAAAACTTTCCAAGTATGTTAGAAGACATCATCCACATAATTATATTAGAGGAGACAAGAAGGTTGGAATAAGAACAAGAAGTAAGTCACTAAACACTAGATGTTTACTTTGTGATTTTGAGCCTAAATCTGTTAATACTACACTTAAAAATGAGGAATGGGTCAGTGCTATGAATGAAGAAATAGAACAGATTAAGAAGAGAAGTACATGAATACTTGTACCAAGACCTGATGACAAGAATGTCATCGGTACCAAATGGATATTCATAAAAAAGATGAATGAGAATGGAGAAGTCACAAGGAATAAAGAAAGGTTAGTATACAAGGGGTATGCACAAGAGGAAGGTATTGATTATGGCGAAACCTTTGTACCCATTTATAGACTAGAAGGAGTAAGAATTCTTCTTTCTTATGCTGTATACAAAGGATTCAAGATATACCAGATGGATGTCAAATCTACATTCATAAATGGAATACTGGAAGAAGAGGTATGAATTCAACAACCAGAAGGGTTTGTTGATCCAGACAAGAGAAACATAGTATGTAGACTACATAAATCCTTGTATGGGTTGAAACAAGCACCTAGAGCTTGGTATGAAAGAATTCACTCCTATCTCATTAACATTGAATTTGTAAGAACAAGTGAAAATAACAATATGTACTTAAAAGAAGATACCGACGGTAATATTCTAATTGCTTAAATATTTGTTGATGATATCATTTTTGGAGGAAATGAAATGTTATGTAAATCCTTTGCCAATGAAATTAGAAAAGATTTTGAAATGCCTATGTTTGGAGAGATCAAATTCTTTCTTGGTCTACAGATTCTTCAACAAGATGCATGCATATATATCACTCAGTCCAATTATATCAAGGAGGTGTTGAAGATATTCAAGATCAAAGATTCCAAGCTAGTTGGAACACCTATGGCAACCAGATGTAATATGTCAAAGGAAGATAAGTCAAAAGAGGTAAATCATACCTTGTATAGATCAATGATTGGAAAACTAATGTATGTTGTTCATACTAGACCAGATATAGCACATGCAGTTGGAATAGTTGCAAGATTCTCTGCTAATCTCAAAGAATCCCATATGACTATTTTCAAGAGAATTTTGAGATATCTAAAGAGAACTAAGAACTATGGCTTATAGTATAAAAGAGAAGAAAAAATTGAACTTCAATTCTATACAGATGTTGGTTGGGATAGAAACATAGATGACCAAAAGAGCACAGCTAGAGGATCATTCTTCATGGGTGATAGAATTGTCACATGGATTAGCAAGAAGCAAGGATGCATCTCACAGTCTACTACAGAAGCAGAATATGTGGCTATTACTGCAAACTGCTCAAATATTACATGGATCAAACAGTTGCTGGAAGGTATGAATATGAAGATTCTTGAACTAGTAATTATCTATTATGATAATACCAGTGCAATAAACTTATCAAAGAATCCATTCATGCATGCTAAGACTAAACATATTTCTATCAAGTATCACTATTTAAGAGAACAAGTGCAAGAAAAAGAGGCGATATGTGAATATGATCAATCAAAGGAATAATTAGCTGACATATTTACCAAGCCATTTCTGAAAGATAACTTTGAGTACCTGAGAAAGAGACTAGGGTCCAACCCTTATCTATCGATCAGTAACCTAACTAGGGAATTGCATCAGCCTATACAAAATTTAGAAGATCATTCATGTTGATGCAAGAATAGAGATGGACTACAAAAATACATATGTACACAACAAGGTACATACCTACACCAAACACCTGAGTCACTGTATTGCTGATGGATGGGGAAATTCAAGGAGTATATTATAAAAAGGAATGAAAGATGATATGGAAGAATTGTTTGGAATTGTTGTGAAAGGGAGAGATTATATCATTATCTACTCATTATCCATGGAGAGAAGTTCCTAAGAATTCAAAGGGAGAGTTAATCATTATCCAAAGGGAGAGATTACATATGAAATATCCATCAAACGGAGAGAAGTAACATGAGGGAGAGAGTACATACTAAGGGAGAGATTGTTATCAAAGGAAAAAGAGATGATCAAGGAGAGGAACAGTCAAGGCAAGGCACATATCAGAAACAAAATAAGAAGCTAATACATTTATCCATCAAATGGATTAAAGATTAAAGAAGACAGTGTGCAAGAAACAAATTTAAGCTATATGAGCTTACTAAGAGCTAGACATTTGTATTGGCTATAAAAAAAAAAGGATTTGGGAGGGATGAAATACACTTGATATATTTCATATTGTATTATTAATAATGTGATAATGTAGTGTGTTTCCATCAATGCCAAAGGGAGATATTGATGACATATAACTGATTGAATGTTTGAAGATGTTAAGTTGATCACCGAAATGCAGAAAGAGAATGCAAGACATTAAATCATTTAATGGATTGTATTGTCATTGATGTCAACTTGATATAATCTGATTGGTTATATACAAAGTGTCAAAGACTTAAGAGTATCAGAGAGATAAAGATTATGCTTTCAATAATGTATAAAACACCAGCATTCACCAAGTGACTACATACACCCACAGTTAGTGGAACCCAAAGATAGAGAAAACCAAAAGTAAAGTCACAGTGATGCTTGAGGAAGAAACCCAACAAACATTATCGACAAGAAGAATCACAAGCATTACCAACAAGAACATCACAGTTATGCCCGACAGACAGACAACCCTAAAGGAGATGTCTGAGGAGAACTGAAGTGTTGACCAAAGCTATCAAAAAGTTAAAACACCAAAAGGAACAAAAGTTCAAAAATGACAAAATACTTAACTGGCAAGAGCTAAAGATAGAGTTAACTAGTTTTTGACATTGTTTTCATCAACAAGTTAAAGATAGAGATAAGTAAAAGAATTAAAACTTTTTTATCCAGTTGTCAAGGAGAAATCTATAGTATAAAACTAAATTAAATCTTTAAAGAAAGATTGGCTAAGATTGTGGATCACGCCGAGAACAAGAAAATCAAGAAGTGCGAAATGTTGATATCCTATCTATAAAGAGAAATCTAATTCATTATGAATTAGGGGAGTGAATAGAGCAAGAGGATGCTAGAGAGAAATTGATGAAGAACAACTTCATACAGTCCTGATCAATCAAGATGAGGAAAGAGTTAAAGATTTTTGCGGACACCAAGCAATAGAGAAGCATAGTATCACTGAGAAGAAAGAAGTGGAGAAAAGGTATTGAAAATACATATTTATCATAAGGGTATGTGCAAGATCATGGGGGGCCAAACTATGCCCTTAAGTGGGAATGAAAAATCAGCAAAATCAAGGTTAGTCAACTTGACGTGAAAATTTGAACTAGCTATCAACCTAATATCAAAAAGTTGTAAGAATAGAATCTGTAGGAAATTGAATGTAGTTTCTAAACTACTAG
>MU226300.1:396759-425510 GCA_018584345.1 Thuja plicata
TAGCATGAGATGCCAGATACCATTTGAAAAACTACACTGGGTTTGGTCATAGAAGGTAGCATAGAGATGCCCGATATCAAGTGACAAACTATTCTATTTAAATCCTCTAACAAGGTCACACCTAACAATGTGTTTGCAACATTTAATAGGGTTGTCTCCTCACCGAGATCACTTCAGAAGAGTAAACATTTTGGGGTACTGTTCCCAACTGGTTTTTCCCTTAATAGGGTTTCCACATTAAAAATCCATGTGTGAATGTGTTTATGAGTCATTACTTTAGTGTTTTGCATTACACATAACTAATCTGGATTTATCGGTATACACTAAGCAATTTACTATTTTTTGGTAAATGAAAGACTGTTAATCGGTAAACAGTAAGAATAAGGTTTAAGAGTGAACTTTGAGCAGTAGTTATTTGTTAAAATTGTTTGAAGGCATTCATCTTGTAGGACTGAAGATAACTAGAGGCTTGATATTGTGGTACTAATTTTTTGGGTTGATTTTATTGGAATATTTTTTAGGCCATTGATTCACCCCCCCCNCATTGATTCCCCCCCCCCCCCCCCTCTCAGTTATTCTAACACATTCTAGTCGAAACTATTAATGTTTTTGATGTATTGTGTAATGTAATGTATTGGGGTGCTTTTGACAATTAGTTTATAGTCTTCTTGATTATGGACTCATGTGCTGCTTAATCTATTCGATTGTTTTAGTTGAACCATGAATTATTTCTTTTTAATTCAATGGAAATTATGTTTGTCTTTTTGTCATGTGGTTTTGACATTTGACTTAGTTGACTGACTCCCTTGTCTTGAACATATTGTTGATATGGTATTTGTGTCAGATGCTCAGTCCTTACATATAGTCCATGGAAGGGTGTTTTCCTTGGGTGTCACATATGTAGATTGCAATTGAGACAGAAGAGGCTTTGGCATATCTGCATTCTAGAGAATCTCAACCCATTTTCCACTAGGATGTAAAATGATCTAATATTCTTTTGAATGAGATTTTTTCTCCCAAAGTTGTAAACTTTGGTATTTCTTGTCTCATCTTTTCTTCCAATAACACAGTTCTCACCACTGACATAATGGGCACAAGGGGTTACTTAGATCCTGATTACTTCCAAACATATCAACTCAGTGACAAAAGTGAAGTGTATATTTTTGTGGTTTTTTTGGTAGAGCTTATAATAGGTCTAGAACCATTGAGTGCATAAAGGATCAGCAAAGAGTGTCCAATTTATCTAATATTTTTCTCTCCAGAACCAACAATAATCGCCTCAGGAAAATCCTAGATAGAAAGGTATTGGAGGAGGATAACCTACAAGAGATGAAAGATAATGGAAGGATAGCACAAGAATGCCTTCATTTGGAAAGGAGGAGAAGAGTGTTGATGGAAGAAGTCTTGGAGAAAGTTTGGTAGGTAAGAGGTGGCGCATGAAACACAAAATTTAATTGTAGTGTAAAGTGTGACATTGCAACATTTGATCAGACTATGAATTTTAAAGATGCATCACAAACTTCATATGAATTTAGGAGTTACATATTTCATAGATACAATTAGGAGTATGTTAGAGGAATCATTCACTGCACTAATTGAGATGTTGACCAAGTGAGTTAAAAGTAGAGCATTTCTAGTCCATTTTAGAACATTAAAGTCTACAAGGTAAGATAAAATACCGTGAGGATTTTATTAGATTAAATGTTTTGGTGTACATATTTGATTGTGCATTATAACCATTCAATTAGCAAGCATATTGTATTCTAGGACTTAAAATTAAATATTATAGAGATTATACTAGATTATGTTAAAAACCCTGAATGCTCATTGTAGTTTCAAAACAAATAATAAGTTGTGTAAGAATTTTCCTAAGGGAAAAAAATAAAAATGCCAAGATATAGAAGCTCAATACATAGCACAAGAGAGACAAATATGATATGATCAATTGATTGATTAAATAATTATATATGCCCTATTGATAATATCCAATTGATTGATTACAATATAGATATGCCTGGATATATAGACAATGCATAACAAATAGGATTTGTGCAAATGATAACCTATCAACCATACAAGATGGAATCACATGTCCTCCAAAGATTGATCATCTTTCATTGAACAAAGAAGTATGTGAAAACATGTGCAACAATGAGAAGATGATAATGTGATAAGAGAACTAAAGGTGGATCTCACACATAAAGTGGAGTTTCTCCTACACCATGTGATAAAATGAAATGAAAACTCCTATGTGTCTCAATGACAAACTACTATGAAATGCATTATCCTAAGTAAACTTAAGTAAAGTGTAATTAGGAATATGTAATTACACCAACATCTCCCTTAAGTGCAACATAGGGGAATGCACTTAAACTTGCAATGCTAGATGATAATGCAAGATGGGTCCCAACTACTAGGCCATGTTAGGTACCCATTTACAATATGAAAGCACAAATCCAATGCAATATCTCATAAAGGAGAGAAAGAGGGAAAACCTCAAGGGAAAAACTCTCCGCCAAAAAGAGAGATGAAGAAAAATGAGATACATGAAGGGATGGAGTAACCAAGAACCCTCATTATGACATAAAAATGCATATACAACCAATAATCTCCCAATAGGAAGGAAATAAGGAGACATGATATCTCCCCCATAATGAAGAATGTCCTGCAAATATGGTGAGTGCGTGAAGGCAAAACATAGTCCAATGCCTACAAACAACATTTCTCCCCTTAGGAAAAAGATAGACCAAGTACAAATGCAAGAATGCTTCCCATTGTGGATAGGAAGAAGCAAGGGGAATCCAAATGAAGTATGATGTCTTTGAAGTATGCTCATGTGTTTTCATGTCCTTGGTTGATGAAGATCCCACGAACCAATTATTAAAATACCCAATAAAAGATTACAAGAAAGGAACCAATGGTGATGGATCCATGTAAGAATTTGGTTCAATATCCAAGGATAAGGATGTCTCCTTAAAATAGTAAGTAGGAAGAGAAGAAAATAATTCCCTCCTCAATGCAGAAGGTACACCAATGGTAGATGCTCTAGGATCAATGTAGAAACTACACCTAGAAAACTGAATTATGTTCCTCCCCTCATGAAGAAACAATTCCATAAGTGTATGAAGAAATCCTCCCCAATCTCTAGGAAGAATCCTGAAGATGTATGATGTCCTAGGAAACTAAATAGGAATCTATAACACATAAGTATGATCAACCTGAACCATGCAATGTGACATCTCAAGTGAAGTTTGAGACTCATGAAAACTAGTCTCCAAAGCCTCAAATGTCTTCTCTGAAGATAAAGAGACCTCCTCCAAATGTTTTTACCAAAGGATTCACAATCATGTCAAACTCAAAAGAAGGATCAGGCAGAGAATGATGAGGGTTAGAATGTTCCCTCACAAGAACTGAAGAAGGACCATCCCCATGAAAGACAAGATGAATGCCATCAATAATGTCTCCCAAATTCTCAATGTAGGACTCCACAAAAAAACTTGCAATGTCTGTCAAGAAATCATCCCAAGGAACTATGACAGGAAGACAAGGAATCTCCTACTGAACTAAATCATAAGCATCTATGGCCGAAGTAATATAGGAAACATCAGGAGAAATATTAGGTGTGATCTCAATAGGAGAAGTAGAATAAACTTTAGAAGCCTTATGTTGAGCCTTTAACTCTTCAAAATAATCAAAAGTTGCAATATATTCAAGCAACCATAAGGTATTATTATCATAAGGAATATTATCTACATCATCAAGTGTAACGAGGCAATCTATAGCTGGATCTTTAGGAGATGGAGGAACATGAGGATCTCCAAAATGCTCCCAAACAATGGTCCAACATGTGCGTGGGCACTCAATATCCTCAAGCTTGTATTGGAATTTAGGAAAGGATGAGATACTGTAATATATCAATCCCTTGATATCTCTATTATTTTCATTCCAAGCTATGTGTTTCCACTCATAATTTGGCTTAGGAATGAGTCCAAAAAGATGAGACAAAATCTCTAACCATCTACAATATGTGATGATACCTTTTCCTGATGACACATAATTATTCCTAGTTAAATGCACAAGTGCAAGATGGATGGTATATTCCATGATGTAATTCTAACATGTCAAAATGAGATCAACAAATAAATGGACCCCTCAAAATGCAATAAATCAAAGATCCCTCCCCCTCCCCCCCACAAAAATAAAATAATTTTTTTTTATGATTTTGGCACTTTATATGTAGTGTGTGTACAATTTCCACTTGCTAAAATTGGTCAAGGTGGACTTCTGATTTTGATAATTATAAAAAAAAATATGAAGCTATAGAAGACTCAAATAGTTAGGACCCAAGATCACTAAAGGATCTAGTTGATTACAAGTACCAAAATAGGACAAAAGAGATGAAATTTTGAAAGTGATATTTTTGTCCAAATAAGCCTATAATCTGATAGAAAATATGGATTGTTCTCAAAAAATTATTCACTTAAAAAAAAGGCACCTGAAAATGTGTTTGTATGAGCCCAAACAAAGCCTCTAAAGGTGCAAAATTGAGGATTGGACAGGTGCAGACGTCAAAAATGGAAATTTCTACAAAATCCATACACAAAATTAGAAAAGAACACCACCATTGAAAAGCTCAGCAAATTCTAGCCAAAATAAAAAAACAATTACACTCAAAAAGGTGCCCGGATGACTAAGTTATGGCCTCTTAAACTTGGATTACAAAATCAAAACTCCAAATGGTGAGGGGAAGACAATTCAAATGCTAATGATGTCAGAAAATCAAACACTTAAATTTGACGGTCAAATAATTGTCACAATGAAAAGAAAAATACCTTTGTTGACAGTCAAATGGCCCTCAATTTGAGGGAACCAAGTTCCAATGTGTGGCAAAAAAGGACCAGTTAGAGGATGACTAGACGCTATCATAGATGATGATTGGGCAATTGCTAATATGGTAATATGTTGATGTGGTGCATAAAATAGGTGCCACGTAGTTGGTTATTATTCGTTGTTTCTCCTGTGTTATGTGTAGGAAAAGCACCACTGGAGAATTACCTTGCCACATTGTATTTCAATGATGATCATTGTAGTTGACCCTACTGAACACTGTAGGCTATGATCCAAATGAAGAGCCTACTGAATGATCAGCCTCTTTGAATGAGCTAGTCGAGCCGATCTAGGAACACTCGTGTTTAAACGCTGTCACAAATTTTTGCCTCTCTATGCAAGAGTAGAGGTTGCCGGTGTCAGGGTCAATGCAAGAGAACAATGCAAGCTGTGATGTGACGGTGAGAAAACTCAATTGGGAACAAGGATCCCAGGTCAAGTGTTGTGAGGACTCATGTGAGTGGTGACTCCCACGTTGAATCTGTTGTGTGTCATTGTATGACAGGTTTTCTACGCTGATGTGGCACCTCAAGTGGTAGATGTGGTGGTGTCCTACTCTATGACAGAGAGCTACGTAGAGAGCTCATGCAGGTTGAGTGGATCTTCCTGACAGGGAGCTTAGTCTACTATTTTGAGGGCGGTCTACTCAAGATATCGGTGTGGAATGCCGAAGAGTTTGGCACTTAATACAGAAGAGCTCAAGAATTGGTGTGAGGAAGAGCATGGACTCGATGCACCTCAATTTGGGTGTGGGGCATGGTGTAAGGAACAAAGCCAAGCTGGTTGTGTGCCAATGCGAGTGGCGGATCTGAATTTTGGCAGAAATACACTCACCAAAGCTTAGAGGAAAGTTAAGAGCTGACTGAGTTTGAAGGCGAGCAGGAAAATCTACAAAAATAAGATCTGAGATTGCAGTGAAATAGATAGAAAGTTAAGACCTCACCAAGTTCAGTTTTCTACGATGGACCCAAGATGAGTGACAAAAATGCCACACTAAGATGGGTGAGTGTTGCACCCAAGGTGGGAATTCTACATTCCCCACTGGGAACTCTGCAATCCATGCTAGGAACTCTACAATCAGGGGTAGAATGAATGGGGGCCATCAACACTTAAGTCTGCGAAGGAGAGCCTGATCGTGGGGGAACACTATTGAGATGCTCAGGTTGATGCTCATTGAGAGGAGATGTATGATCTACTCAGGGAGCGTTGACAGCTCGAGAAGCATTTGTTGGATTCTCGGAATAAAATCTGATTGCCTTGAGCCTCTTTATTTGACTTTTTTTATTATCCTATAATTAATGTTGATAAGTTTAAATTTGATTTTGTGTGGACCTTAAGAGATAAATTTCAATCAGATTTATTTTCTTATGGACTTTGAGAGATAAGTTCAAATCAGATTTGGGAAATCAGATTTCTTTTTTGGACAACAAATTCTCTGTAAAGCAAAGAATGTCTTTATTCTTCCATAGACATCTAAGAAGAATGCAGTAGCAAGTTTTATCTTTTTTGTGATTTGTTTATAACAGAGAATTATTGCAGTGGCAATTATTCATAATTGTCTTGTTGAGCAGTGATTGCTCCTGACATTTTTTCAGAGCTCTGAGAATTTCAAGATAATTTGTATGCAGCCCCAATAGCTGCAAGTTTATTTTGGTTATTGTAAATTTTATTTTTCAATTTAATAGAAGCAAGAGAAGCTTGCATATCTCTAGTTTTGTTTGTGTTTATTTTTTGCCCTATTTTGGGGTTTCTTGAATTAATTCATTGCTGAAACAAAGCATCTCTGTGTGCGTTTCCAGAATATAGATAGATTCTATATTATTTACAAGGTATTAGAGCTGATTGACCCTCAATCCTTATGAGTTTGGGAATTTGTTTTTCTTTCACAGGAGACATGGCTTGAGATGTAGGAAAGAGCTGGCAACAACCACCGTCCTTCAATGGACAAAATTATGATGTTTGGGCAAAGAAGATGAAGACCGTAATGGTTAAAAATGATTTGTGGGAGCTTGTGGTCAGTGGCTTTGTGGATGTAACTGAACCAGCTTTGTTTGCTACCCTCACAAATAATCAGAAGACTCAGTTGAAGGATTCAAGGAGGAAGATGTAAAATATTTGAGCTTGATTGAAACTACCTCAAGACAGAGGCAATCTTTCCTATAATAGCAGCATCTGATTATTCCAAAGAGGCTTGGGATATCCTTCATAAGTTAGTTATAAAGGGACTAAAAAAGTTTGTGTGGTGAAGCTCTAAATGCTTCAAAGAGAATTTGAGACTTTTCTCATGAAGAACAATGAATCCATTTCAGATTTCATCTCAAGACTCTCTGGTTTGATAAACCCATTGAGAACGAATGGAGTAACCATGGAGGAGAAAAGAATAGTATAGAAATTTTTTGGAAGCCTGCCCTCAAAATTTGATACTCTAGTTATTATCATTGAAGAGGCAAAGGATCTATCAATATTGATTATTGAAGAGTTAATGGGTTCCTTTAAAACCCATGAGCATCACATAAATAGATCAGCAAAATCTTCTCAAGAGAAAGCTTTCAGAGCTCAATCCAATGCAAGAGGCGGGGGAGAGGAAGAAATAACTCTGGAAGAGGCTCAAGAGGAAGAGGTCATGGAAACTCCAAAAAAAAAAATGTTGGAGGAGAAATATCAGAATGAGCAGCCACAAATGAGGGAGCTACCAGCTCTTAGAATAATCCTAGAGGAGGTAAGAAGAACAATAGCTCAAACAAGAGAAATATTGAGTGTTATTATTGCCATAAATTTGGGCGTTATGCAAGTGAATGCTGGAAGAAGCAAAGTGATCATTTAAAGAAAGTTTCTAATATTGTTGATGTTAAAGTGGGTGATGGAAATAATCCCATAGCCTTCATCATGTGCAATGTTAGTGAAGAAGGAAGCCACAAAGTCTAGTATTTGGACATCGGTTGTAGTAACCACAAAAGTGGTAATGAAAGTCTTTTCTCTTTCATTGATAAATCTATAAAGTCTAAAATTAGAATGGAGAACAATGGAATTATTCCAGTTGTGGGAAAAGGATCTATTATGATCCGCACCAAGCAAGGTGAGAAACAAGAAATTCAGAATGTCTACTTTTCCCTGGGTACAAAGCAAAATTTGATGAGTGTTGGACAACTCATTCAAAATGGATATAAAATGTTGATGGAGAATGACCAATGTGTCATTTATGAGAAGGATGGGAGTAAGAAAATTATTGCAGCTGTCCAAATGACAAACAATCGAATATTTATATTGAATTTAGAAATGTGTTTCTCTTCAATTTCAGTAGCTGCATCTCCCAAGAAAGCATGTACAACACTACAAGACTCAGTATTCAAGAATGTGATTGAATACCCCTCCAGGCTATGACATTTAAGTTATATAAATCTTGGCTATGCTGGTTTAAGTTTATTGTCCAAGAAAAGAATGGTAGATGATTTTCCATGTATAAAATATTTCAGTAGAAAGTGTGAGGCTTGCATTTTGGGTAAGCAACACACACTCCCTTTTAATTCTGGAAACTCTAGAAGGGAAAGAGCACCATTAGAGCTGGTGCATACTGATTTAGTTGGCCCTATGCAAATCACTTCCATTGGGGGGAGTACTTATTTTATGACCTTCATAAATGATTTCAGCTGTAGAACATGGGTGTATTTTATGCAAAATAAATCTGAAGATTTTGATAAGTTTTTAGAATTTAAAGTCCAGGCTGAATAAGAAAGTTGACACAATCTTAAATTCCTAAGGTCAGACAGAGGGGAGGAATATACCTCCAATATTTTTTTGAAATTTTGCAAGAAGAATAGCATACAAAAGGAGCTAACCACCAGTTATACTCCACAACAAAATGGAGTGGCTGAAAGAAAGAATAGGACCATTGTTGAGATGGAAAGAAGTATGATGAAATAAAAATGACTCCAAATTGAATATTGGGGAGAGGTTGTAGCAATAGCTATTTATTTGATAAATAGAAGTCCTACAAAGGCAGTCCATGAAAAGATTCCATTGGAAGCATGGGAAAAGCATAGATGGATGGTTGAACACTTGAGAGTGTTTGGGTGTGTAGCATATTCACATGTGCCAAAGGAGCAAAGACAAAAGTTGGATGAAAAGGGTGTGAAGTGTATCTTCGTGGGATATAGTCTTGATTCAAATACATATAGATTGTATAATCCAGTCACCAAAAAGATCATCATTTCAAGAGACTTGGAGTTCATTGAGAATGAGTCATGGGATGGCTCTGTGGACACATCATCAAGCACTTCAATTAAAGTGCATATTATTGCTAAAGATGATGAGTTTAATGAATAGAAAGATGGTATAACATCAGATTTAGAATGCCCCAAAAGGCTGCAAATTGGCCCTGCAGAGCCCAATAGCAGCAATACTGAGAGTTGTGATCCCACTCTCACCTCCCTAGTGCCAAGAAATACCAAGACTCTAAGGGAGATATACCAAGATGAAAGGTATGAAAATGAATTTAATGAAAACATCAACTTTGCATTATTTTCTCATAGTGATATATTTTATTTTGAGAATGCTGAAAAAGAAGAAAAATGGTGTAAGGCCATGGATGAGGAAATAGATACAATTAGAAGAAATGAAACTTGGGAGCTCTCTAATTTACCTCCCAACAAGAAATTTATTGGAGTTAAATGGGTCTACAAGACAAAGAGAAATGTTGAAGGAAAAAGAGATAGGCATAAGGCTCGATTGGTGGTCAAGGGGTATAAACAATAGTTTGGTATATATTATGATGAAACCTATGCCGCTCTTGCAAGAATAGAAACTGTGCGTGTTTTCATAGAAATTACAGCCCATCACTACTAGAAGGTATATCAAATGGATGTGAATTTTGCCTTCTTGAATGGAGTATTGAAGGAAGAGGTTTATGTGGAGTAGCCACCTGGTTATGAAGTTTTGGTTCATGAAGGTAAAGTGTATAGGCTGAAGAAGGCTATTTATGGGCTTAAACAAGCTCCATGGGCATGGTATAGCATAATTGACTCATATTTGATGAGCAATGAATTTTTCAAAAGCGATGGTGATCCCACTCTTTACATCAAGGTAGCTAATGGTAATATTTTAATTTTTGTCTTGTATATTGATGATTTAATATTTACTAGGGATAATGATTTCCTCATTGCTGATTTTAAAGAGGCCATGAAAAGAGAGTTTGAAATGTCAGAGTTAGCTCTCTTAAGATATTTTCTAGGCATAGAAGTAAAAAAAATGCATGATGGCATTTTTATCTCTCAATAAATATATGCAAATCAGATCTTGGAGAGATTTAGAATGCAAAGTAGCAAGCCTGCCCCAACACCAACTATGGTAGGTCTAAAGCTAAGCAAGAATGATTGCAGCAACAATGTGAATCTAACTTTTTGTTTAAAAGTTAGGCTGGAAGTTTAATGTATTTGACAACTACCAGGCCAGGCATTATGCATGCAGTAAGTTTGATTTCCAAATTTATGGAAAATCTAAAGGAATCTCATTGGCTAGAGGGAAAGAGAATCCTAAGATATGTGAATGGCACCAAGGGATATGGTATTTTTTATATTGTAGCAAATGATTCTGGATAGATTGGTTGCACAGATAGTGATTGGGCAGGGAGTTTGAATGATAGGAAGAGCACTTCTGGATATGTCTTTCACATGGGTTCAGGTGTAATCTCATGGGATTCTAAGAAGAAACCCATAGTTTCTCAATCCATAGTAGAGGCTGAATATATAGCAACAAATCCAACAACATGTCAAGATATTTGGTTGAGAAGGATCTAGGCAGATTTTAAGGAAAAATAATAGGATGGAACCACAATATTTTTTGAAAATATTTTCTCAATAGATTTGTCAAAAAATATTGTGTTTCATGGAAGAAGGAAACACATTAAAATCAGGTATCATTTTATTACAGAATTAGTTGAGAATGGTGAAATAAAAATAGAGTTTAGCAGGTTAGGGCAGTAGCTAGAAGACATTTTCACCAAGCCATTGGCCATTGAAAGTTTTGAACGCCTAAGGAGAAATCTAGGCGTAGTCATCTTGGATCAAACATGATCATGTTTTGTCAGTTCAAGACAATGGGGGAGTGTTGGATTCTCAGGATAAAATCTAATTGCCTTGAGCCTCTTTATTTGACTTATTTAATTCTCCTATGTTTAATGCTGATAAGTTTAAATCAGAATTTGTGTGGACCTTAAGAGATAAAGTTCAATCAGATTTCTTTTCTTATGGACTTTGAGAGATAAGTTCAAATCAGATTTTGGGGAAATATGATTTCTTCTTTGAACAAAAAATTTTCTATAGAGCAAAGAATGTCTTTGTTCTTCCATAGACATCTAAGAAGAATGCAACAAGTTTAAGTATTTTGTGTGCTCTGTTTATAACATAAATTATTGTAGCAGCAATTATTCATAATTGTCTTGTTGACCAGTGATTGCTCCAGACATTTTGTGAGAGCTCTGAGAAGTTCAAGATAATTTGTATGCAGCCCCAATAGCTACAAGTTTATTTTGGTTATTGTGAGTGTTATTTTTTAGTTTAATAGAAGCAAGAGAAGCTTGCATATCTCCAGTTTTGTTTGTGTTTATTGTCTGTCCTATTTTGGGGTTTCTTGAATTAATTCATTGCTAAAACAGAGAATCTCTGTGTGAGTTTCCATAATATAGATAGATTCTATATTCTTTATGGCATTGAGATGTTTGCAGATCGACATCAGACTCATCTCAGGTTAAATTTGGCAGACCGACGTCGGGCTTGTCTCGAACAAGCTACGACAGTGGACAGAGCTATTGGGGATTCACTATGGGATTTTAATCCTACCTGCGTCCCTCTATATATTATTTTCCCTTTATATTATGATTGTTTCCAAATGCTATTAGAAATATGGTGATGTTGTCCCAAGTGATGAGTGTCTAGTGGGAGTTGACGGGCTTTGTAAGTAGCCGATTTATGAGTGATGTTATGATATGACTGTTGACAATCTTGATTGAAAACAGTGGCTTAAATACTCTAAAAATTTTACACAAAATATATGATAATGACAGAATAAAATTTAGATCTAAACATTTTACACAAAATATATGATAATGACAGAAAAAAATTCAGATCTAAATTTCTTTTTGTAATTTCTTTTAATAAAAGACCAGATACCAAATATGTACCACCAATTTGTAGATGGATTGCCCAAGTCTAATTTGAAAAAACATTGATTTTTATCCAATATATGCAAATTTCTAGTCAAACAACACTAGCATGGCCACCCAGATGCAATGGTGAAATCCAATATTTCTCAAAATGCTCCCATAAGCCGCTGATCCCAGATCTACATCGTAGCCCTCCAAAAGTTGAAGCAAAAATACCTCCAATGACAATGCAATAAACACTCATATGACTCTGATACCATGTAATAAATTGCCTAAGGCAAAGAATAAAAATATCAAGATCTAGAAGCTCAATAGATAGCACAAGAGCGAAAAATATGATACGATCAATTCATTGATTCAACAGTGATCAAATATTAATGGATGCCCAATTGATAATGTTTAATTGATTGAGTACAATGTAAATGTGCCTGAATATATAAGCAATGTAGGATAATCAAGAGATTTGCAAATGATAACCTACCAACCACACGGTGGAATCACATGTCTAACAAAGGTGGATCATCCTCCATTGTACAATGAAGTATGTGCAAACATGTGCAACAATGAGATGATGATAATGTGATAAGAGCACTAAAGGCGGATCTCACATATAAAGTGGAGTTTCTACTACACCATGTGCTAAAATGAAATACAAACTCATAGGTGTCTCAATAACAAACTACTATGCAATGCATTATCCTAAATAAACATAAGTAAAGTGTAATTAAGAATATTTAATTATACCAACAAGTTGTTTGTAATTAACATTTTTTCTATTTATTATTTGTGCTTAGTTTAGATGAATAAGTTGAAATTGTTATAAAATTAATTTTAGTCGAATATTTTTTAATACATTTAGAAAGGGTGAAAATGAAATAGTTCTATTCTTTTAGATGATATTACATAATCTTTTCAATAAGATGAAAATAAATTATTTATATTTTGTTTATCTTTTATATTTAGAAGTTTGGGTTTAGATTCAGTCATAAATTTACTTTAAAAAAATAATATTGGGTTTAGATTCAGTCATAAATTTACTTTGAAAAAATAATATATCAAATAAGAAAATGTGTACTAATAACTAAATAATGTTCAATTTTTTAAAAGATGTTAGGAAAATATAAGATTTATTGAAAACCTAATTTTTATTGATAAGAAATTGTAATCACAAGGGTCTTCATAGACACTCCTCCTCCATAACAAAATTAGAATACAGAGACATATTGACTAGTATGCTACTATTTGCATTTTTAAGCATTGAAAATCTTGAACTTTTCTCGTGTCCTCAAATGTCATATTGGCTAATTCAAATCCCAAACAAGGATTGGTGGATGTATAATTTTAAGGTGTGAAAAACATATGTTGAGAACAGCATCTGGTGATTGTGCAACTCTGGAACTGTTTGTTGTACTTGGGGATATGAATAGAAGATTCAACAAGAGTTGCAGTTTGGAGTTTATTCTCTAGGGATGAAATCGCATGTTTGGAAGCGATGGAGAGGTCAACAACAATCATAATTCAGCCGGTATATAGACCGGAATTAATAAAGTTTGAATTTGGATTTTATTAATTTTAGCAACAGTTCAACACATTGGTATCTTCAACTTATAGAAAAGACAGAGAACTTGGTTGATAGATCTTCAGGGCAATAGTTACCCCTTCTAGACGTTTTTTTATATTTGTGGATGAAAATACATAATGACTAGATGGAGGGAGGAACATAGATGTTGATGTTGCTTTTGTTAGTTCTAAGCCCATGGGAAGGCTGTGCATCTCATCTAGGCATTCTCATTTTCTATCCATCCTCTCCTACTCAATCTTATGTCAACTATGTTGATATTATCCAGAATAAAAAAGAACTTAAAGTATTTTTTTAAGATGTTTTCGCTATTAGGTTTCTCTAGATGGGAAGAACAGTAGTTTTTTTCATCTCACTCCATGATCTACCTATAGTAGAGCAAAATTACTTGCAAGCAGTGCTTTACTTGAGATGATGATTTTCCATCTTCCATATCCATCAAAAGCTCATAGATACCAAGAAATGAACTTGTGTGAAGATCCTCTTGATGATGTGTATACAAATGTAAATAAAAATTGTGACCTCCTTAAAAATCATTAATGTCGTATGTTTCAAAGATGATTCTTGCCTTTTAGAATGAGTGATTCTTTGCCCTCGAAGAGGTTTTTGCAATGAAGCGATGAAATTTTTTATTTTAGATTTAAATTTTTACAAAGCTTATGTGTTGTTTCAGAAAAATCATAGTGAACTGTTGGAATTAATCCTAGTAGCCGTCATTTTATTCGTCCATAGTCCATTCACTACCTCCTGCCATCGTCAAATCTTCTCCAAGCGTTTAAGCGCGTGACACTTCTTTTCTAACATCTCCTTGTTCTAGCTTGCCCCCATTTTCAATGCGTACAAGACGGTTTTGAATGAGAATTCATCTCATAATCTCCAATATGAGATTTTACTACACTGGTTGAAGATTGCAAAAATTAATTGTAATTAATCGTTGGGCATACGAGTTTTCTTGTTATCAGATTTATAAAAAAAAATGAGAGTAGATTTTAATCTTGTTGCAGGAAGAGTTTGAAGCAGGCAACGAACAGGGGATCGTTGTTTCTTGTTTTTTCTGAGCACAACAAAGAGCAGCAGCTCTGTCTTCTTATATTAAATATATATGTTTTTTAAATATATATATAATGCATAAGATTTTGGGTTGATCTTCGTTCTATCTATATTCTTTTGTTCAATGTTCTATTCTCTATTTCTTTTCTATCTATATTTCCTCTGCTTCTTCCCTTCAGATAGGAAGACATGTAAATTGTTTGACAAAATCTCTGGAAAAAGTAATTACAACCAACAATTTATAATATGCTTCAAGTGTTGAAAGAAAACGTGGAGCTATTAGGATAGAACATATGGTAAATTTATGATTAGCATTGGACTTCATAAAGATCGTAAATAAAAAATACAAAGTTAAAAAGGTTAAGATTAAAATCTAGGACCTTCTTCATCACTTAGTTATTGGTATTTATAGAAATATTTTATTTTCAATTTGGATGTGGCTTATTTTCAATATTTTATTTTAACCATTTTAATAAAATAATTGGGGTTTCTAGTTTAGTATGATTTTGATACTATGTTAAACTTTAATTGACTTGAACTTAAGACTTTCTATTTGTTGTTAGAGGACAATATACATTATCACGTGCATTCATATTGGGGAGTTTAAAATAGACAAAAAAAGTGGGGAATATATTACCTAAATAGGAGGTAAGGATGTTTTTAGGGAGTGGAGGGTGGGGTTTATATAGGAAAATAGGCGTGGGGGGTATTGTAGAGGTGTTGGAAGGGGTGACAAAAATACAGTTTGCACCAATATTTTTTAAAAATAGGGGATTCTTTAATATGCCATGAACGCATGTGCTATAATTTAGGTTCACTAAGTGAACCCCTTATGTTTGCTACTAGACTACTAACCTCTATTAAACCAACCCATATTTTATTTGAATGTAATTTATTTTCAATAAAGACAACTTGCAAAATAACTTGAAAATGTTAACTATTTTTTAAACAAAGAAGAAGATATGTGTTGAAGGACGGAGAGGCCTCGAAATGCCCTTTTCCGTGGCTTGAACATGGTGGTTCATACTTAGTACCAAATTCAAAATTTGACTATTAGCATTCTTGTTAGTCACTCCCACTCTAGAAGTAGATATTAAAAGGAACATATAAGTACATGCATATCATTTTATATTCAATTTATAATTATGGAAAAAATGACAAGTATGTATACAAAATTATAGCTTATAACTTACAAGTCACTATATTTTATGTGAAAAATATAAATAGTGATATGATCTATGAAATAGTGATTTATTTCAAATTATTTTTAATTTTGTATATAAAAAATTATAGCATCTATATAAAAAATGATGATTTATCATTTTGATGTCATTCCACCTTTATATGTTTTTTCTTTCACCCAATAATTTTGCAATTCCTATATTTTTCTAGCATTTTCATCCAAACCTATATGTCCTTTAAATATCATTGTAATTAGCTTCTACTAGATGATTATGTTTTATATTTTATACTTTGACTCTCTTTCCACAAGCTCAAGTAAAGTGTTTCGCTATGTACATTTCCATGTCTTTGTGCATTATAGGTATCTATGATTAATTTTGTTATCTATACAATTGGATATCTGAGTCCCATAAAAGTTTGAAGATAGTTGGAGTTCATTTGTGCACTTTTAATTCCTACCATTTTCAATTGTCTATTGTAGCTATCTTGATATTAGTACAATTTAATATTGTTTAATATTCTTATCTAGACAACCAAGTTATTTCATTGCGTGTGTTGTAAATTTGTTAACATCTAACAACATCAAAATTTCTAACTCTAGAATTCTACAACTCTTCTCTAATCCTTTATGGTTTATGCACTCTAGAACTCTTTTGTAGTCCATTTCTAATAATAGATCAATCAATTTCTATGTGCATCACCCTTTTTATCTATTTCAATTTGCCCTTGTATATAGTAATTTGATTATACTATTATAACATTTGGATTTCTCAACACAAAAACATAATTTTATTTAAGTTGAGATTCTATATAGATATTCAAAGTTGTGAAGTCTTGTTCGAATCAAACATTAGAAATTTATCTAAAGACCATACTACAATACTTAAATTAATAGAAAATGTTATAACCAAGAGCATTACAAAAACATTTATAATCTTGTCAAAAAACTCAAATTACCAGCTTCTCAACTTGTATACAAGAATTAAAAGATCATTATATAAGAACCAATAAATTCAATCACCTTAAAATTCCACTTAATTTTATTTTATCTGATAACTTAAACTTTCTATTATATATGAAACTCTAAATACGAAGTAATACTTAAAAAATCACAACCACAAAAATAACAATATAAGTTTTATTTTTATTTTGATCAGTAATGGGCAGTCATATTTAAGACTGTCGAACAACACTCCCGTCATTCTAATCCGCGAGCATAACCCATCGTAGGCACAAGTCTGAAAGCACAACAACCCAACAGAAATTTTGACCGCTGCTCAAAATAGATCACCCCTATAACAATATAAATTTTAAATAAACTCAATCAAAAAAAAATCTTACAAAATATTTTTTTATAATAAAAAATAAAACACATTTTGAAAAGAAAACCTGAAATCCAATGCTACAAACACGCAACTACATGTTTTCTAACAATTAAACTCTTCAATTCCAAGTCAATGAAATGGTAGGTAGCAACTTGCTTTCAATCCCCGAAAAAAGTCTTCCACAATTGCCACCACATATCAAAGTTAGAATTGGTGTTCTATTCAAAATAGTCTGCCTGAGTTTGGTACGGCATTGAATAGTTGAGAAGTCTCTTGAATAGTTGAGAAGTCTCTTGAATAGAATAGTTGAGAAGTCTCTTGAATAGTGGAGTCATGCACATGGGACGACTGAACCAGGAATTTTGGCCAGGTCAACCTTGTTATATGAAAAAATTTCAATTATTTTGTTAAATTGTATAACCAGTATATTTTGAAGTCTTCCTCTATTTTGGGGCGAACTGGTATATTTTGGGCCTAGTACTGATGTGGATGAACAGAATCCTCTTTTTGCCTTTGCTATTTTTTGGTTTGCGTACAAGTCTAGAGACTTTTGAGTGTAGATATTTTGTATATTTGTTAAATAAAGACGACACTAACACTGTTCAGAACTATAATGGTTTGTATTATTGTAAATATTCATAGAGTAATGATAGTTTTTAGATTTGATACGCATTTTTAACTTTAATCTGTTCTGGCAACTGCGTCGTAAGTATTTTTATACGAGACTGAAAGCAAGTGGCCTACTTACCGTAGACATTGGTAGAAGTATTTAATTGACTTGGAATACAAACCCCAACCGTAGATCGAAGGAGGTGACTTGTAATGAAATGACCGAGTACCATCCAACGTATATCCGTAGATGAATCTTTTGAGCTTTGTGTTTGTGATGATTAATAATACTTTTAATATTTTAATATTAGAACCAGAATAATATATAGATTTTTTACTAAAGTAAATGGTAGAGGATATACAGTCAAAGCTTATGCGAATCAAATTAAATTTGCATTTTTCAATGAAAAAAGTCAAAATTTGTATATTTTGTATTTGTGTACATTTAACTAAATTAATGTAAATTCAATGTTTGACAAAAAAATAATTTTTGATATTATATTGAAATGTCATGAGTGAAAAAATAGTCAATTTATACAAAGATATTTTAGTTGAGAATATAATGAAGATGATAAATATTCAAAAATTTAAATATAATTTATTAGATAAATCTAAATGTTTAAACTTACTCTAATATTTATTCATATATTAATTGATAGTTAAGATTATGGAACTCTAGACGATATGGATAAGCATTAAACTCTTATTTTATTTAATTAACAATAGGATCTCTAACCTCGAGGAAAGATAGATAGTAATAGCTTGCATGCATTTGATGAACACGGTGGGCACACCCCCCACACCCACACACACACACACAAGGTGGGCTATTAAAACTACATGGAATGAGAGGCTATAGATTGAATCATCTAGATATGAAGGAAGTGATTTCTTTTTATTTGAAAAGTGGTAAATATTTATTAAATCAGAAGGAGTGGTACAAATCAAAATGCCAACAATCCTAGAATAGAGAGCAAGACCAGAAACAACAATAGGGAAACCCCTAAAGGGCTCTAACTAAACTACAATACCTTTCCTAACAAACTTCTTAAAATTGTGAGCACATTCCAAGGACAATTTACCACACTCTCTAATAGCGCAACCATCCAACCCCTTAGAAGCTCACTTAGCCAAGTAATGAGCAACCACATTCCACTCCTAGGGAACATAGTGCACAAATAAACTGACTAATAATTCCCTCACACTAAGAATCTATCTACCCAAAAAAGTGAGAAGTCATTCAACATCATCAAACCTCTACGTATTCAGCATATCTACAACAACCTAAGAATTAGACTGACAAATAATGTTGCTCCATCCAAGAACACATCGTCTTTCAATGCCATGAGAACTGCAAAAGCTTCCATATAGTTATTGGTTTGCTACCATTTATACATGGATAAGAAGGAAATTGCATTGCCCAATTTGTTTGCACCAACTCCTCCTATTCTTATATGCCCTAGATTCCCTCTAGATGAACCATTACTATTAACCTTAAGGACCCCTTGAGGCAAAGAAGATCTATTTTTTTGTTTTTTAAGCAAAAGTGGTCTAGCCACTAAATATATTAATTATAAAATTGATTTGAAGGTTCAACTAGGAAAGAATCAGCAAGAAAACCCAGCATCATCACCTATTACAATTGAGATATAGATTTAAACTTTGAACACTAAACTATTACAAAATAGAAGGAAGGTAGCCTTATAAACATCATAATGTGTCGAAATGCCCAAAATCACATTCAAATACAAGTCAAAATTCTTGTCCCTAATACACTATCCAATCATGCCACCACTATTCTTCCATTGCATCATAATCTGAATACTGTAGAGCACATTGATTTACCCATGTGTTACCCCAACCAGTTGGAGTTGCTATATGGATTTCGGTGACCCAACCATCTAGAGCATCAATGTTGTGCCCTTGCAAAACCCCCTGAATAGAATAACCCGCGTTTGGGTGTGATCCCAAATCAGAAGGCAAGTTGAGATCCGGGACATTAGGTGGAAGAACAGAGTCCCCTGGAGTTGGAGTTTATTCCAGCACCTGATTGAGAGTCTGCAATAAGACATTAAGGGATCCTAGGATGTCGAGTATAGCTGAAACTGTCTGTTTGATATTTGCTTCTAGTTCCTTACCCAGATCCCTAGCCGCAACCTGCAAAGTGTTCTTCACATAACGAAAGCTCTACTTCTCTAATGTCTTCTTAATGTTGTCATATGTTAGCATACATTCATGTCTCATGAGCAATTGATAATTAGAAAACAACCCACCAACTAGGGCACATCCAGACCACAAGTTATATTTATGAATTGCTAATATTAACCGATTATCTCTAATAAAATGCGGGCGGCTTACATTGTGGGCGATTACCAACAATAAATCTATGGACTGAAGCATATCCATTGCATTTTAAAGGAATATTGAGACCACTTGGGATGGAAATAGAACCTGTTTTGAGCTTGAGGCGAGAATGTGCTCTCCAATGACCCGACGTATGGCTCTACAGATCACCGACGTGTGATAGATGAACATTTCTTCGAGTTGAAAATCATCCACCCGAGTTGGGAGATTTGTTACTATCCCACTAAGCCTTATTTCTAGCATTTTAGCTTATCCTAATGAATTCTAAAAAAGGAATCCATAATTCCCTCCCTACGGTGTTCAATTTTTAAATAATATGTGTAGACAAGTCTACTCACTACCCGAGGCTATTACAAAATTTAATGTAGTTTGATATCATGGGAGGAATTTCATCGTTTTCAAGGTCTCAAATGATATTTGGCATACGTCCAAGTTGACACTTATCAGTACACCTGTTCTTCTTCTTTCTGTCAATCCCCTTTGGCCAACAATGCCAAAAGTCATGCTCACAAGATTTTTTGAGAGGAAGAAAAAGGAGATTGATGAAAGTGCCCACACATAAGACACATATCTTGACCAAGCCTGGTGAATAGAAACTTCAATGTCATGTTAGTGGGGCAGTAATAATCACATCAAGTAGAGGGAATAAATTCTCTTAATGCATCTAGGGGACTAATTGTTGGAATGTTGGATGTGTTGTCATTGATGTTAAAATATCAATATAATTTCTCAGAAAGATTGATTGTTTGATGCAAATATATTTGTTGATAGTTTAGCTAGTGGAACAGGATATTTTGAGGTCTGGTGAGGATTGATCTTAGTAGATGAGGAGTTGCAGACCTCATGGGATGATTTTAAGGTTTTTTACTTGGTTTATCTCAAGTTTCAGGGGTTGACATGAAGATTTAGATGAGTTATGCATTCACAAAAGGTGACTAGCAGACAATATGGAAAATAGTGAACTGACAAAGGCACAGGGATTGGTTCAGTGAGAATGCTCAATTTGGTATTTTTGGTTGCACATCTAGGAGTTTGTTTGGGACATGCACATGTGTTCTCAATTCAAAGGGTTAGTGATCTAGAGGTTCGCAAGGCATTTTTTAGATGTTATAGTTGCTGGTGATAGTGTTCTTGAGGTCCGACATAAGAGATACTAGTAAATATGACAATGTGGATGGGTTAGGATTTTTTATGATATTCATGACGCCTATAAATTTTATTCGATTATGTTCCCAATGAGCGGGCGGTCTACATGGACTATGATGATCAAATTAGAGGATTTTTCGGTTGGTGATGATATTTTGAATATTTTTATATTGTTGGCCAACTTGACTAGTAAATCATTTTGTGCAAGTTTGAGACATGATTTCTAATTACACCTTACTTAATCTTACTTAAGTGTAAGGGGGATGTTGGTGTAATTAAATATTCCTAATTACACCTTACTTAATCTTAGGATAATGCATAAATAGAAGTTTGCATTTAATACACTTAAGAGTTTACATCCTATTTAGCAAATGATGTAGGAGAATTCCACTTTAGGTGGTGATTGTTGTTATCTAATTCCACTTTATGTATGAGATCCACCGTTAGTGATCTTATCACATTATCATCCTCTCATTGTTGCACATACTTCATTATACAATGGAGGATGATCCACCTTTGGTGGAAATGTGATTCCACCTAGTCTGGGAGCTTATCCATCACATATCTCCTAGTTATCATGCATTACTTATATATTTAGGTATATTGACATTGTATTTTAATTGAACTTTTATTGTATGATTGATTATCATTGAATCCAGACAATTAGGGATCATATTATTTTCCTATCTCTGTTGTGCTATCTATTGAGCTTCTAGATCTTGGCATGTTCTTTCATTACATTAGGCAAATTCTTACATGGTATAAGACCTTGATGCAAAATTCTTACAATGATCAACAATATTTTTTGAACAAATAGAGGGAAATAAATTTATTTATTAATGTCAAATTATAAAATGGAAATCAGATCAACTAGTTAAATAAAAAATATGTAACTAAGTAGTCGTGTGGAAAGTTGAAAAAGTATATTATTTTCTTAATTATATAGTAAGTAATTTATAAAATTAGGGTGGTGTTAGTATGCTAATGCTATAAAATTTGGTTAATTAACATTGGGCTATTGATGAGAAGTCGGTAGTGATTCTAAATGAGCCATTAATAGTGATGTGAAATGCACTATAAGTAGTTACTAAGAAAATATTTGACAATATTGTCAAATTACATACTCATGTAAAAGTGTTTCACGATAAGCAAAAGTCAAACACAAGAATAATTTATAATTTATAATTATTTAACTCTTAAAGTTGAGGTTGTTGATACACTAAAGTCCCTTGCCTAGTGTTCTCTGATATTGGTGCTGGCTTTTTTTTGGCTTTTTTGTCATTGGTGTTGTCCTTTTTGCATATTTCTGTTATGCAACTTTTATGTTCCAGTGGACTTTATTTGTATATTTTTATGTAATTTGTAAACTTTGTAGTTTCGGGTCCTTGTAAAACTCGTTTTCTCCTTAATTAAAAAATCTTTTAAAGAAACAAATAATTTTCCCATATTAGTAAATCTCAAAAAATTATAAGTACGTGGTGGCTAATCATGCTACTCAACATAAATTTTGATGACTTCATCAGTTGTGTCCCAAATCAATCATTAGGAGAATGAGGAAGATAGAGCTCCTCCTACAAGGCCTAGGAGGCTCATCCCATTAACATTGGCTTGAGGGTGAGGCCCATTGTAGGGGCTTAGGGGCAACACCCCCAACAAGGCATACAAGGCATAGTGTTTCTAGCTATATTTCAATGCCGTACCAAACTCAGGCAAATCTCCTAATTTAAGGGCCCGTTTGGCGCAAGGAATTAAACTGGAATAAGCTGGAATAAGCATTAGTTAATGCTAGAATAAATTTATTCTCTGTTTGTGGGCATTTTCCTTATTCTCGAATTAGAAAACTTATCCCCATTTTGGGGCTTATTCTAGCATAAGTTAATTCTTAAAAAAAGCTGGAATTCATTTCTTATTCGAGAATAAGCTTTTTATGGATTCAAATTTATTTTATTTTATTAATTTTTACTTTTTTTATAAAAAAATTTTAAAATCTTTTTTTTTAATGTGGGTATGTATATATATACACGTGTGTAATGTGTATATACACACACGTGTGTGTATACACACACATGTGTGTATATACATGTACACACAAATGTGTATATACACACGTGTGTGTATATACATGTGTGTAATGTGTATATACACACATGTGTGTGTATATACACATTACACACATGTATATACACACACATGTATATACACACCTGTGTGTATATACACACATGTATATACACATTTGTGTGTATATACACACATATATGTGTATATATGTGTGTATGTGTGCATATAAGTGTATATATACACACGTGTGTGTATGTGTATGTGTGTATATGTGTATATGTATGTGTGTATATGTGTATGTGTATGTGTGTACACAAGTTAAAAATACATATTGTTCAAATTAATTAAAAAAATAAAAAATAACCTTTTATTCCAATTCCACATTATGGGATCCAAACACAGAATAGCTTATTCCAGCTTTCGTTTTGAGCATTAATTAATTCCAGAATAGGCCCTTATTCTAGAATAGGCCTATTCTGGATAAGTTAATTCCCTGCGCCAAACGGGCCCTAAGAGACTTCTCAATAGAACACCAATTCTAACTTGCAATTATGTTAGGGCGAGAAGCGTTGAACAAAATCATCTGGGAGATTCGCCAGCGTTGAGGGGTAGGTGCTCAACAAATCCTTTAGCCGTTTCCCAGTCAAACATGCACTCTGCTATTGAGATAATGCAGATTGTATTAGATTATCCTTTATCTTCTTGTTGTGACAATGATCGCGTAGCCAATTTCGCTCAAACAGAAGATGTTATTGTTGCAAAGGCAAATGGATTGCATAGTTGTGGTTCGCTTTGCAATTTGTGTCTGTCTGGTGGGCTTTACTGCTGCTGCAAAATGTATTCCTGAAAAGTGTGGTTCGATGAATGTGAGCTACCCTTTTTGGATTAATAATTCTGATTGTGGGTACCCTGGTTTTCAGATCACATGCATGAAGGACAAGCATACTGGGACACTCGCTCCATTCTTCACGGGGTATCTAGGTAATTTTTCAGAAGACTATGTTCCAAGCTACTATTACAAGATTATGGAGATCAGTTATACAGGCAATCTCGTCATAAATTCTACTTCTATCATAGCCCGTTCGTGTATTTTATTGAAGGTTTCGTTAGTTTACTTTCAGACACCTAAAGGCGGGCCTTTCACTATTTCCATGTCCAATAAGTTCGTGGTTGTTGGGTGCAACATGGTCGGTACATACCAGTATATACTCAACAGGGGAGAGGCGAGATGTGTTTCAACTTGTGTTTCTCAAAGTGATCCACCATATTGCCGCTATGGCTGTTGTGAAATTACTCTTACAGATAATACAAGGTGGATTAATTTCACTGGTGGAGGTGTATTTGGCTTCAACGGTGATGAGAAGTACTGTGGCTTCTCCACCATATTGGATCCCTCCACCTTCACAGTAGTCGATAATAAAACCAGCCTCTTTTGGGGAGATAGCTTGACGGCTGAATATGGTCTCCGCCTTAACTGGGGTATTGGCCATCAGAATTGCTCCATGGCTAAAAATACTGCCAATTATTCATGCTCTTCCAAAGCAGAATGTCTCGACTCACCTTCCGGTGAAGGGCACGTATGCAGATGCCTTCCTGGATACGAAGGAAACGGTTATTCTAATGGCACAGATTGCACAGGTATTATCTCCATTATTTTTTTATTATAAAAATTATTGGTTTCCAGTGTTCTATTTGATAATCGGTTCTCCCAAATCTCAGAGCTTCTAATGGTAATGATGATGAATTTTCAGACATAGATGAATGCAGTCATAAAGGGTCGAACATATGCACTGAGGCAGAGGAAGGAGGAATATGCATTAATTTGGCAGGTTCCTACAATTGTTCCTGTGCAAAGGGTTATGAAGGAGATGGCTTTACAAATGGGACAAGATGTGCATCCACTAATTCAAATCGCGTTGTCACTCGCGCAATAGCAGGTAACTAAATATTAGACATACTGTTTCTGTTTGTGTTATATTAATTGTTTGCTTTAGAGATTGTCCATAAGGCATAATAATACAATAATTCTAGTTCTAACGTCTTATGTTGTAAAATACACAGGATATTGTTTGCTTTAGAGATTGCCCCTAAGGCATAAGAATACAATAATTCTAGTTCTAACGTCTGGTGTTGTAAAATACACAGGATCTGTATCATCGTTTGTGGTTGTTTCCTTAGCAGCGTCCCTTTTGGTTTGGCGGCTAAAGAAACGCCATTTGAAACTTGTGGAAGCCAAGTATTTTCAAAAACTGCAGCAATATATAGTTTCTAGAGTGGGAAGAGAAAGCCTGAGAATGTTTTCTGCCAAAGAATTGGCAAGAGCTTCAAATAATTATTCAAATGAAATGGTACTGGGAAGTGGTGGCTTCGGAACTGTGTTCAAAGGTATTCTATTGGATGGTACTTTTGTCGCCATTAAAAAGTCCAAGCAAGCTTTCAATCTAGAGGACGGCCATGACCTTCTGAATGAAGTTACAATTCTCTCTCAAATCAATCATAGAAACATAGTGAAATTGTTAGGTTGCTGCATCCAAACTAAATTTCCAATGTTGGTATCAGAATTTGTTTCGAATGGAACACTGTTTGAACATTTACAATCCAAGGGATGTTGTTTGCCTTGGGTTTCACGTCTGCAGATTGCAATCGAGACGGCAGAGGCTTTGGCATATCTCCATTCTGGAGCATCTCAGCCTATTTTCCATCGTGATGTAAAATCGTCTAATATTCTTTTGAATGAGATATTTTCTCCCAAAGTTGCAGACTTTGGGATTTCTCGTCTCATCTCTACTTCCAATAACACGCATCTCACCACAAATATAATGGGCACAAGGGGTTATTTAGATCCTGAGTACTTCCAAACGTACCAGCTTACTGACAAAAGTGATGTATACAGTTTTGGTGTTGTCCTGGTTGAGCTTATAACAGGTCTGAAACCACTGAGTGCAGAAAGGATCAGCGAGGAGTGGAGCTTATCAACACTTTTTCTTGCCAGAGTCAACAACAACCGCCTCAGGGAAATCTTAGATAGCAAGGTAGTGAAAGAGGAAAACCTGCAAGAAATGGAAGATTTGGGAAGCTTAGCCAGAGAATGCCTTCATTTGGAAAGGAGGAAGAGACCGTCAATGAAAGAAGTCGTTGAAGAACTTTTGTGGGTAAGAGGCGGCACAAGAAAGAAGAAAGTTCGTGATAGTCCAAAATGTGCTAATCCAATATTTGAGCAGACAAGCATTTCTGGAGAACCATTACAAACGTCATACAAATTCAGGAGTTACAGTTTTAAATCTTCAGATGAGGGTACGTCCGAGGTGTAGATAATTGATGCTCGGTCTCCGAATAATTCATGGATAGCATATTCCATGCTTAGTTTGACTGCTAGATTTTCTATTAGTTTATTTGTTATGCTCGTAAGTGGGAGTATAAACTCCAATGTAAACTCCAAAAATCCCTCATTCATGTGCGGCCTTGTCTGTTTTTTAACCTTAATTTGACAGTCATAAGGCTGTGCGAATAATTCAGAACAGCATGGGCTTTGCAGCCAAAGCTAACTGTTGTTTCAGTGTAGGCTTTTATTCCTAGCTTAGATGTTAAATATGATATAAAATCAGACCTTGCTTCTGATGTATGTAAGCTGTAACAATTCTCTGATTTATATGAAATTCAGTTCTATTAAAAACAGAGCACTCTTTGCCTCCATTTATATTCTGTTTTTTTCTTCTCACCGCTGTTAAGTGTATGTTGTTCTTGTCATTTTCTCTCTTGTTATATTATACATGAGGTGCTCTTTGTTGGATTTTTATAATAAAATCTTATTATCTTGAGCCCCTTTTTTTGACTTTCCAAAAGTTAAATCTCTTCTATTTATTGCTCAAATAATATTAAATTTTGTGTGGACTTTATTGAGATAAGTTCAAATCAGATTTTGGGAAAATCTGATTTCTTCTTTGGACTTCTGATATTTTCTTTGGACAGCAATTACTTTATAAGTGAAAGAATGTCTTTATTCTTTCAACAGAAGAATAGACTTGTAAGAAGTTTATTTCCAGCAGCAACAAATTAGTTTGTTTTTTGTAAGTGTTATGTTTTATCAGAGACTTGTTTATTGCAGCAGCAATTATTTGTAATTGTCTTGTTGAGCAGTGATTGCTCCAGACATTGTTGAAGTTTGTATGCAGCCCCAGATAGCTGTAAGTTTATTTTAGTTGTAGAAGTTAATTTTCAGATTAATAGAAGCAAGAGAAGCTTGCATATCTCCATCTTTGTTCTATGTTTGTTTATTGCCCTGTTTTGGGGTTCGCTGAATTTATTCATTGTTGAACAGAGCATCTTGTGTAAGTTTCCAGAATATAGAGTGATTCTATATTTTTTACTTGGTATCAGAGCTGATTGGCCCTCAATCCTTGTGAGTTTGGACATTTATTTTTTTTATGGGTATTTGTTTATCTTGCACAGGAGACATGGCTGGAGATGTAGGAAAGAGCTAGCAGCAGCCACCGTCTTTTAATGGACAAAACTATGATGTTTGGGCAAAGAAGATGAAGACCGTAATGGTTGCAAATGATTTGTGGGAGCTTGTGGTCAATGGATTTGTGAATATAAATGACCCAGCTCTATTTGCTGCCCTCACAAACAACCAGAAGACTCAATTGAAGGAGTCAAGGAGGAAAGATGCAAAAGCTTTAAGCTTGATTGAAACTGCCTTGATACAGGCAATCTTTCCCAGAATAGCAGCAGTTGATTATTCCAAAGAAGCTTGGGATATCCTTCACACAAGTTTTAAAGGGACTAAAAAAGTTCGTGTGGTGAAGCTCCAAATGCTTCTGTTGACAGATCTTTGTGACTAGGTCCGCCAACAGATATAAGTTGTCACCGGGTACCAGCCAACTTCGCCTGTAAAGGTTGTCAAGGGAAATGAGATTCCTCGGGCCTTCAAGCCCGTGAGAGTTGGGTCTCGACAGTGCGGGAGCTTAGTTGGGAATGTGACTGTTTTGTTCAGGGGGATAGCTGGTTATCTTGGCTCGTCTTCTCCGGGGATTTAAGGGAGTGGGGTTTACTGCAAGCATTTAGGGCCCGTTTGGTGCATGGCATTAACTTATCCAGAATAGGCCTATTCTCGAATTAATTAATTCTAAAAATGAAAGCTGGAATAAGCTATTCTCTGTTTGGATCCCATATTGTAAAACTGGAATAAGGATTATTTTTTTATTTTTTTAATTAATTTGAATATGTATTTTTAACTTGTGTACATATATACACATACACATACACACACATATACATGTGTATATACACACACACACGTGTATATACACATGTGTGTATATACACACACATGTATATACACACATGTATATATATACACATGTATACACATATATACACGTGTGTGTACACA
>MU226300.1:432987-458107 GCA_018584345.1 Thuja plicata
TCAGGAAGCATGCACATCAAACTATCACTTTGAAGAAGTTCTATTGGTTTATCCGAGGGACTAATTGTAAAATGATAATGAAACTATTACACATGTGAAAGAAAAATGACTTATCTTTATTGATTTTTAAATAATAGTACATCCAAGTCCATGTTATACTTGTTGGTTAAAAACTATCCAAATATGTGAACTTGTATTCTATTTGTCTTGTCCTCTCTTTACATTTTATATTATGTATATATATGTGTTTGAGTGGCTTTCACAACTCTTTAAGGTGAAAAGACACAACCCTTATTACAAAATATTTTTAAAAAACAATAAACTAACTAAAAAATAACTACCTAACTTTTAGATTTGGCTTTGGTCGAAAATCAAAAACACATCATGAAAAGCTAAGAGTTTTGTTGTAGATAGGAAATTTGATTTCCCAAACTGGGTCAGTTTTAGATTTTTAAAATTTGACCATCTTCAGCCTATGTCGGCATCATCTTTGTAGCAAGTTGAAATTTCAGCATTTTCTGAAGGCTTTGATTAATTAGTTCTATTTATTTGTGTCATAAAGCTTCCTTTAATTTTTTTAGTATAGAGAAACTTGCTTCTTGATAATGGATTGGGACTTCTAAATTCTCAAAATTTAGGGTACCACCAGTGGCTCTTTCTAGGGACGTATACTCCTTGTGAGCATAGCAAGATTCCAGCTATCTCTGGATATGTAGGCCAAGTATCCACACTTAATCTGATGCAAAGTGAAATTGGATGGCCTCAGGCCCCCCCAAAAAAGGAACAATTATTATTTCCTCTATCGAAAACATAATTTTGATCATGTAATACTTTGGATCTCTCAAATAGGATGCCACCATTCTCATGGACACCATTCATTGCTTTATTAACACGCTTTGACTTTTGTTTACCCTTAGAAAAGTTAGCAAGTGCACTATATTCCTTTCTAAATAGAAGATCCCCATGCATTAGATCAACCCTACAAGTAACTAGATTGAGCTCCTCTGCTTGGATGCCTTTACGTACACAATCTTCCCTATACTCAAGATGTTGTTTCTCTTCACAAAAAGGATTTGGAGATAACTCACATTCAGGAACTTCCTTATTATCAAGAATTTCATTGGATAGGGTGCTCAAATGATTTTCAAAACTAATCTTCAACACATTCTCCTCATAATTTTTGTTTGATTCCATCTCATCTTCACATGTTTAATACAACTTCTGCTCATAGGATGAAATAATGTATGTCTCACTTTCTGAATACACTTCCCCATACATATTTTGAGTTTCATCATCTTCAAAATGATCACTAGGCTCACTGTCTTTATCATGATCTTGATGGACTTGATTGCATATAAAATATTCTTCGAATAATGGATTCAAGGATATAGAGAACTCGGGCATATCTCCATGAGAGATTTCATCTGAAACTTCTTCATGTTTATATGTTGTTCTATTCTATCTCCGTTATTTGATTCTTAAAATTTATCATCTTCTTCATCTAGTACCCCATGAGTATGTACTGATCCATCAATTCTCTTATCATGGTGCATTGAGAAAAAAATTTGACCACTCTTCTCAACATGTTTTTGATATTTCATGTCTAGTAAATATGAGATTTCTTCTGTACTGAGAAGATCTTCTTCCTCATCATCATGGGCATTGATACCTGTTTCCATGCAAATCTCACTACGTACAAATTCTACTTCAATCTGATCTGAATTTTCTTCCTCTATGTCATCATTATTTTCTTCTGTCAATACTTCACATATTTTCTCAAGAAAAGCTAGTAGTTGAGAATCATGGTAGATTCCTAACTCACAAAGTTTATCCATTAATTCCGTTCCTAGAGGCCTGATATCCGAAGGTATTTACCGATAGATCTTTATCATTCTCATGAATAAATGCAGTGCAGGTTCACCTTTATATCTTTCCAAACTGAAGAATGTATCCAAAGGGGACATGTAAGATTCTTCCTTCAAAATATAATTTGGCTCTCTTTCCTGTTCATAGCACATATCTTGTTCATAACACATGTTTTCTTCTTCACCACTGGCATCAGGGTTGAAGTAAAAAGATGAGTCCACTTCACCAGGAACTTTCATACTTAGCCAAATTCGTGAAATCACACTCAACAAAACAGGTTCCCACTTAGAATGAATGGGGTCTCGTTTAGCTTCGGGGTCCCAAGCCTAAAATTTTAGAAACGGGGTCCCATTTTGAAAAATGAAACGGGATCCCATTTCAAAACGGGGTCATTTTTTGAAAAACAAAATGGGACACCATTTCAAAGTGGGGTCCCATTTTGGAAAAATATTATTTTTTATACAAAACCTTCCATCGATTCATTTATATGCTATGAATTTGAAAAAAGGTAAACGGGGTAACGTTTACTAAACAAGATCCCATTTCTAAAAAATTTGAATTTCAAGCCCGCTTTTACTGTTGGCTTTTGGTTTGGAAAGAGGCTTGGGTAGCCGAACCATAGCCTTGGACCTAGTTTGACCTTCAACTTGAAGGCTCTACTAGTGTCTATACAAAATAAGGACTTTAGATGTATATCTAAAGACTTTTTCAGAGGAATATTTTGACAAAATAAAAACCCATTATAGATCAAACTGTGCAGATTCTAAATATGTAATTTTTTAAAAAATTTGATTAAAATTTCTATTTTTCGTTGAATTTCTACTGAAATAGGTCCACAAACTAGAGATAATAGGATATTTTGTTATTTTAATAAATTTTTTATTTTAAATTTTCTCGTAAGAAAAATTATATGACATCAAACTAGAGGCAATTCTACACACTTTTAAAAAAAAAAAATTTAAAAATATTATGTTTTGGTCAAATTATGCTTGTTGTACACGAGAGATTTTAAAAACAACAATTATGCCTGATAACAAATTAATAAAAAAAAAATAATCAACAAAAAAATACAAAAAAATATTTTCATCAATCTTAGTTTTGTTACATACCATATCCCAAAAGGATTAAGATAAATAGTTTCATTTAGGTCAAATTTTGCTTGCCGTACACGGGCATAGTATTGTCCTAAAACAGTGACTTTTAAAATGTGGGTTTTTGTAATTACTATTGAACATAAAATTTTATCATCTAGGTATTAAAATAAATTACATATTAGGAAAGTAGACTTTGAGTAATACAAATTCTGTTACTGAATGTTTTTAAGATTCAATCTCTAAGTGCTTCAAATATTCATCTCAAACAGGATGAATTTGAAAAAATAGGAAAAATAGTTCCACTTTTTGGCCATAAAGTGGACTCAACTTCTTACTGGCACCCATCATGAAACATATCAAGAAACCACTTCTCAAACTATCTCCATGATGAGATGGATTGTGTGGGTAGTGATTCATATACTTTTCTGGCATTATCTTTTAACCTCCTAACAAATATCCTCATCACCTGATCCTCTGTAGAAACCTCATAATCTTCTAAGAATGTATAAAATGCATCCAAGTGTTGTAGTGTCGATTCATCCCATTCTCCATGGAACTTTGGTAGAAGTTGTGAAATTTTAGGGGATAACTTATTTGTGATGCATTGAAATCTCCTAAGATCCAATGGCCTGATACCATATGGAATGAAAGGCTTTCTTTGAAATGATGGATACATTTGAAAAAACAATCCACCATCTCCTTCAGAGTCTTGTTCCTCAGTAGAGTCACTAACTGAAATGTTTTTTTCAATAGAGTCGCCACCTTCTTATTAGAAGGAAAATATTTACTACCTTCTAGGTTTTTTTCTCCTAGTAGAGTCTTAAATATATCACCAGAGCTTCTAGGTAAAATACAAAAATGTTCTTTTGAACAAGTCCCCAGCAGAGTCGCCAATCTGTTGGTGCTCAAATCGACAGATTGGATTTCCTATGGACTTTCCAATCCAATTTTGGGAAACCCGAGTGATTTGGCCAACTAACAAGTCACAACCAAGGCAAGGTTGAAACTTATGCAATTCTGACTATGCAAAACCAAGGCTGGTAGGCCTATACCTTGACTTATCCTTCAATTTACAAGGCTTTTTATAGCAGATAAGAAACACTTCAACCTTCTCTCTCAATTATGGCAAGGAACTTGAAAGAAATATAACAGAAAGCAATATATCATGAACTGTAAACTGAAATACTTTAAGTAATTGAAAGAATGTTTAGTAAATGTGTATGTAATTTGAAATGAATAGATAGATAAGATAACACAAAACTATAAACAATGAACTGAATAAATATAATCCAAATAATGATTAGACCAGTGCCTTATTTTACCATGGGCAATAGAGTCAAGATCATTCCAATCTTATGTTCAACCTCAGAGACAGTTTTACAAGAAAACTTATCACTTCAAAGGTGTTATGGTATGTACATGCAATGTAAAACAATTCAAAGATATTTCAAATGGGTAATACTTCTCATATGACAGACCAATTGACTAAGGCCTCAATCAATAGACTTTAACCATAAAAAATGAGAAAACCAATTGAAAATATAGACTATAAATCAAATCAGGAAGCATGCACATCAAACTATCACTTTGAATAAGTTCTATTTGTTTATCCGTGGGACTAATTGTAAAATAATAATGAAACTATTACACATGTGAAAGAAAAATGACTTATCTTTATTGATTTTTAAATAATAGTACATCCAGGTCCATGTTATACTTGTTGGTTAAAAACTATCCAAATATGTGAAATTGTATTCTATTTGTCTTGTCCTCTCTTTAAATTTTATATTATGTATATATATATGTGTTTGAGTGGATTTCACACCTCTTTAAGGTGAAAAGACACAACCCTTATTACAAAATATTTTGAAAAAATAATAAACTAACTAAAAAATAACTACCTAACTTTTGGATTTGGCTTTGGTCAAAAATCCAAAACACATCGTGAAAAGCTAAGATTTTTGTTGGAGATAGGAAATTTGATTTCCCAAACTGGGTCAGTTTGAGAGTTTTAAAATTCGACCATCTTCAACCTCTATCGGCATCATCTTTGTAGTAGGTTGAAATTCCAGCATTTTATGAAGGATTCGATTAGTTAGTTCTATTTATTTGTGTCATAAAGCTTCCTTCCTTTAATTTTTTTAGTATGGAGAAACTTGCTTCTTGATAATGGCTTGGGACTTCTAAATTCTCAAAATTTAGGGTACGACCACCTATGACAGGAAGATCACTCTGAAGTTCTCCAGAAACTATTACCCTTAGGGGAACGATGTTGCTAAATCAACCAAGAAAAATCTGCTTGAGGTGATCAAACATCTGTTAGAACAGAACCCCCAGGACTGGCACCAAAATCTGAAGTTCACCCTCTGGGTGGATTGTATTCAAATTAAGGCAGCCCTGGGGACATCCCCATTCCATCTGGTTTACAGCCAAAACCCAGTATTCCCCATTAACTTGCAAATCCCAATTTTACAATTTATGTATGAATTCAGCAGCCGGGACAATATTGTGGAGGTTCAACTCCTAAATCTGGTACAAATAGAAGAACAAAGATACATAGCCCTTAAATATTTTGCATGTCACTAAGCAGTATCGAAATGATGGTTTGACCGAAGACCCCAGTATAAAGCCTTTCAGATCTCAAACTTGGTCCTTCTGTGGGACAAGGCCCGGGAAAAGAAAGGAAAGCACACTAAATTCCAATAGCTCGGGCTCAGACCATACTTGATATCGGAGATTTGCGTGGCAAATAATTATCACCTCAATACCATGACCAGAGAAGTCATTCTATTTCCCATCAATGGACAATTCCTCAAGCATTATTTTGAATGAGGTGAGTTTGTCCAGAATTGTACTATATCTAAACTTCTCACTTGTAAATATCCCTTTCTGGTGCTCTGTTTGGGGCACCTTGCCTTGTAAATAGTTTTGTTGGTTGTCCTCCGAGACCGCCCCTTTTTCTTATTTCATTTTTTTTTTGGCTTCGTTCTCTCTTTTTCGGGTGTCGATTGTTATGCTCACCCTTTTTATAGACCGGTATGCTTCGCATAAAATCTAGTCTCCGGAATGGTATCCTTTGCATTTTTGGTGAACTCAGAATCTATTGTTAGCATGATGGATTTGGTCCACGCTCCAGATTTATTTTGTAATTTTGGTAACAGGCTATGAGTAATATTCATCAGATTTATCCCCGGAAGTCTAGAAATTAGTTAAACTAAGATCAAAAGGAACAAGTAATCGGACACACCGAGGGTAGATTGGTCACACTAGTTTGTTGACCCAAGTCTGAAAAACATTTAAATTCTTTTCGGGTCCAGAGTTTTCCCCCCCTATTTGGTAATTTGAAGTGGATGGAATGGTGAAAGAAGTACCATCGTTAGAATTAGCTAAGCTTGAGGTTAACGGTGAAAGGAGTACCGCCTTCCCATTTGATAAAAGAAAGAATTAAAAAGAACTAGAGAAAGGGGGAAATTTTGGTATCCAGGGGAAATGAGTAGATTTGATGACTTTGGTTTGATATATTTAGTGCATCTTCTCTACTTCTCCCAGAGGTCATCGACTTGATTTCCTTTCAAAGTACGCACTCCACAACTGACGAAAGACCATGGATTGAATCATGTATGGGATGGATTTTCTCAGAAACTTCGCACCTTGCAAGTAGGATGCTCCAAGTAATGATTGATTCCAATTTTACTAACAAGAGATTCTACAATTTTTGAATGTGCTAAGGCATTTGTCCTAGAGAGTCACCATTTGTTATGCCCTACATACCCATCCCTACATTTTGTGTACAAAATTCTGGGTCCCCTCTTTTCACTTTGGCTCTTGCCTTGTTTTCTTTGTTTTCTTTGTTTCCTTCTCCGGGATTTTCCTCCAGCATGGTTTGTTTTCTTTCTATTTTTTCTTTTGTGCCTCCGGGACCCGGTCCTGGAGTTTGTTGTTATTTCCAAAGACAAATTCCAGACTCTGGGATTCTCTGCCACAATGTCTTCTTCGCACAAGAAGGTATGGTTGCATGGAATCCCCAGGCCTGGAGTTTAGAGGTTTTCCTATTCTGGAGTTTACAAAGAAAAGTGTAACTTGTTTTTACCCTAAGAGTATAAATGGAAATAGTTACCGTGATTAAACACTTTGAGCATTCAGAGTGATTCTTAGGCGATTAAACCGTGATTAAGCTGTGAGTTGTTCTGTGCTTAGTGGTTGATTACCAAATGATTTGAGGTGTCTATTCATGATCGTTTGAGGGTAAAAACTTGTTTCAGGAGTGCTCCTAGTGTTCCTCTCCCTTGCTATTCTTCAGATTTCCAGGTAGGTTCTTGGCTTGTTCCCTAGTTTCCTGTTGTCCTTTTCCTTGCTCCTTCCTATTTTTGGTTTTTGTTTCATCTATTTTTGTTGGTTCACCTGTTGTGTTTTGTTTTTGGTTTACTCTCATTGGTGGGTTGGCTCTACCAGAGGGTTTTCTGCCCTCTGTGCAGTTGTAAATTAATGTATACATTATATTTTGTCTTAAAGTAGCTCATGTACTTGTCTAGATATGGTGTAAATCTATAAAATGCTTGTAAATGTTATATATTTTAATGTATATGTGTTTCAGCCATTGACCCTCTATGAATTCATGTATATATCTTGTGTATATCCCTCTAAAACTAATGAGTTCATCATGTTCTATCATGTGTTTTCACTCCCCATGTCGAGCTGGTCGAGACGGAGTCGCCACAGTTTGAACTCAACACCTCGCTGGTTTGAGTCATGGTGGCTTTCTCTCTCCTTGATCTCATCACCTTAATGGCAGGATTAATTCCCCATGAGTGGGCATTCAAACCATGTCCCATTTGGCATTCATTTTACCCCATTTTAGCCCACTTGTCACCATTAATCCCTTTATGTCATCTGTCACGTGACCATGTGCCAACCCATGTCAGCCGAGTACGGTTTCCCTCTGGTCACATCGACATGAAAATGGCTAGTTTATCCAAACTCATGGTCCCAAGCAATCTCTTGTCCTATGTTTTCCCTTGTCATTTGGTTAAATCTACCAGAGTCATATTCACATCTATTTCAATTATTCCTAGATCTTTGATGTATGCTAACACTTGTTGGACAGATGTAGGGTGGTGACGAATTCCCTGGAGTTCCTAATATTCTTTTATATATAGGATTTTTTAATGGTTCTCTTGTCTTACAGGTTGTGGATAAGTTGATCAAGATGTCTAAAGTAATCACCCCTCATGATAGCCCTGAGCTACCTACCACTTCCACCCGGGCGGCCACAAAAACCAAGACCAAAAAGTTAGCAAAGTTTCCCTTGACCTCCAAATATCCAAAGGAGGGTGTTTTTGTGGGATCCAAGATGGATTCCAAAGTTCAAGAAATAACAAACATGGAGCCCAGAATTTGGGCTGAAATGCAAGGCTTGATCCTAGCCGTCTACAAGTTGAACGCTACTGGAGATAATTTGGCCACTCAGCTAGCCGCCTCCGGCTTCATTAAGGAAACAAACTTTCCTTATTCGGTGTAATCACCAAAGTTAATACTCCAGCTAGCAACTTTGTACAACACACCTACTCTGACCATTCTGCTTCTAGATCCTTGACCATTACAGTATCCAGCAACCATTATCACCCTAGACGCAACAACTTTCACCTCAGGGCTGGGGATCCCACAGTTCAAAGGATACATTATCTGAAATCGGGTCCAGACATTGCAGGAGTTTGAGGATGCTGCCCTTATCTCCCGACAATATCTCAATAGCCACTGGCTGAAGTCCTCAAAGAGGGATTGTAGGAGGATAAAGATGGAAATTCCCCGCGGGGAGTTCAAAGAGCCTATTAAAGTGGACATTGTATTCTTGTGCATGATCTTTGGATTGCCCCATGCCTAGGATTTCTCAACATGGATGTACTACTTTCTATACTGCATCACCACTCATAGTTAGACCTTCAACTGGGCGGCTATCATAGCCAATCACATGGACATGCAGCTAAAGGGTGTCATCTATAATTTCAAGTTTTACATGACATCATACATGCTATAGGCACTAGCCCAACAGAGACCGGCTTTTCCATGATTGGGAACAGTTGGTGAAATTGGAAATAGGCCAGGTCAAGTAACACCATGGGATCATTATCCCCAAATATAGTGGGAACTCAGTTTCCCAAACTTCTATCAATTAAATGATGCTTTCATTTACCACAACATCCTAACACTTACTCAGGATCTTGGGTACCGACTATCATAGGCGGCGATGAATTTGGTCAGCACCTATGGCTGGTATTTTATTCAGTTCCAGCACAACACCTACATTCAGGTGACCGAATTCTCCGGGAGGCCCCATCTTCTTCCCTGGTATTGCGGGGACAGAATTATTCTTTTAGAGTTCTGCCGGCAGATGATGGATCTGCACGCCTTCTTCACATTGAAGAAGGTCATCAATGTCCCATTCCCATTTTCATGCAAGAATTATACATGTAGCCTCACCACAGCAAGGGAGGAAGATAATGAATTGAAAATCCTGGGACAGGTGTAATTCCACCATGCCAGGGAATACTACAATCCTCTAGGCAAGATCGCCATAGTGCTTCCCCGAGCATCCCTGCCACATGAAGAAGTTATTGAAGATTTTTGGGCAGACTACCATGATAGTTTTGATCTCTAGGCTCAAAAACATTCACGGATGAGCAAAGGGCTCGTGAAGACACTTGACCTTTAGAATTTTCCAAAGGGCTTTTCAGATGACGGGCCGCTGGAGGACCCATCATACAAGGAACAGGGGTTAGATAAGTTGGATCTCCCTCCGGTGGACTGGGCCACCCCTAAAGACTTAACAATTGAAGGGGTATGTCATCCTATTGTAGAAGCAAGTCACCAATATTTTTCTCAGGTGTGTCCCAAGAGCACCCAAAATAAACCAATGGTTCGTAGGGCCACTCCCTCTCCTGTCGATGCCAGACCTTCTTCATCTTCTGGCACCGCTGGACCAAGCACGAGCAAAGGAAAAGAAAAAGAGGGCACCCTAGCCAGGGTGTCTCCCCAAGTTCCCACCCTTTTAATGGCACAACTACAACAAACATTGGAGTCGGCAAGGCTAGCCAGCTAGAAGATAAGTACACAGATATCCTTCGGCCTCCTTGTAACTCCAATGGCATCTGCTCACCCAGTGGGATCCCCGTCATTGGCTGTAATGATGAGCAGACAGAATTTCACCGAGGTGGATTCTACCAGCATTTTAGAGATAGGGGTTCCACTAATGAGAAAGAAGAAGAAGAGGGTGACCCATACACCAAGCGCAATTGCCAGCCCTGGTATGCCAGAATTTCCACTAGTTGATGTCAGTTTGGATTCTCTCAAACAAGAAAAATTTCTGACAGCTCGCCCCGACATGATGACTTTGATGATACTTTCTCGGTGGATGAGCTCATGGACCTCCAACAAGGTATAGGTCATGCGGTGGAGGAAATTTCTACTTAGGATAAAGAGGAGACCCCCACAGAAAAGGAGATCCTAGAAGAAGAGACTGCATCAGAACAAGAGGCCCAGGAGGAAGTACAAATGGGACCCAAACAGGAGAAGATACCGGTCCAGAAGACTGAAGACACACCAAGGCAACCCACAGATGAGAAACCAATGGTTGAGGAACCTAGACCCATGGGATCAACCGTACCCCCGACCATGATGATCCAAACAACTTTGGTTACTCCATGTGACTGAGTGGCCTCGAGCACATTTGGTGAGGTAGTAACGGTAGCCGCATTGTTAAACTTTGGCCAGAGACCTCACTCACCTCCAGAGGATGTTCTGATGGAGGAAAATGTTCCAGTAGAGGAGGCTGATGAGGCTGAAGAACAATAGTACCAGATTGATCAAGAAGTCTTGGACAATGAAAATGCAAGATCAACAGACACTGGGAGGGACAAAGAAGTCCCTGAAGATACAAGCAATGTTGAGACTAGAGAAAAGGTTCCGGATATCACAACAGAGGATGTCAGCATGGTAGAAAATACTAAAGGTTTCAAAGAATAGGAAAAGGAACAAGGACAAGAGAAGGAGAAAGAGCCGAAGATAATGTACATTCCGGGAATACACCACCAGATTCTGAAGGGAATCTTGATGAATAGGTATTAACAGCAAAGCTGTCCCAGCTGCACCAATGGCTGGTAGAATCAAAGAAAAGAAAGGCCCCAGTGGTAGAAACAAGTGCTCCACTCTCTTTGGCCAAAATGATGGCAAGAAATGCAAAAGCCCAAAAGCCCAAGAAAGTGCGAACAGTCCATACACTCTAGACTGGGCCGGTGGGAAACACAGTTGTAACTATCGCAACACCCCCTCCAAGTACAGATGCAGTGGTCGTAAGGCCCAAAGACTATAACATAACAAAAGTGGCACTGGGGACGAGAGACAAGCAATGTGAACAGGACTTGCTAAGGGAGGCCACAAAAGCAGTAGAGGCCAGATACATCAAGCATGGCCAAAAGCTGAAGGAGGAAAGAGAGACTAATGCCAATCTCCTTGCACTTCTGGAAAAACTTACACAACCTTTAGCTGAGGTCCACCCCAGAACCCCTTCCTCTGGGTTTCCGCTTGTGCAGGGCGATGTGGATTCTCTACAGATCATGAAAAAGAAGGCACAAGCTATAGATGGGTGGGCTGCTGAGCAAGTAGCTGCCATGAGACAATTTCTAGCAGTGTCCCTCCCAGACCCTTATCGGGTTGACAGTCTTCCTAGCTAGGAAAATGGCTCCGATCTTATATGGGATCAAGATTTAATGAAGTATGAAAAGTGGAAGGTCGGGCTGGAAGAAATTTGCAACATAGGAGAAGAAGCCACCACAGACGTGGGGATTTTGGGAGATGAATCATATGATTCCCTCCAGGCCCAGTACTCCAGACTTGTCCTCAATATTGAGGTATGCAAGGAACTGGTTAAGTCCTTACAAGAGAAAGTGACTATGGCCCAATACCCCTTGGGCCTATTTCAAGCATTTTTGGCTGGAGTATCGCAAGTCAACCCTTCACCACCAGAATGTGTACCCCAGAGGACTACATCCTCAGCAAGTTTGATGAACGGATGGAGTCCCTGTATCCGCCTACCAAAGATTTTGACCAGGGCAGGTTATCTAAACTATCCAGGATAATGATTCAGTCACATGATTCCATCAAGATGGTGGATGAATTCCAGAACGGGACCAGAGATGATGAGGAGGCATTGGAGGCTATTCGCAGTCGGTGGGATAGTCTTAGAGACATAGATGAAGAAAGCATAAGCCAAGTATTGGAGACTTGGGAAAAACCATAAGGAATAATAAAGTTCTCTGGAGTCTAGAGAATCTCACTAACCATGTATCAGTTGTATTCTTTATTCTTTGAGGTGTAAGCTTTCGGATCCCGGAGTTCTGGATCCCACAATTTTGTATTCTTTAAGTGACCCATGTCCCAGTTTTGAAAGCTGACCGGTCACTATCAGATGATTAATAAAGATGTCAGAAAGTAGGTAACCACAATAAGGCATGTCAGCTCGACAAGAGGGTTCTGACAGACAATCTTCCCAAGGCACCACTCCAACGTAACACCTGGTGCCTCAAAGACATCAAGCCACTATCTCATTTATGAGGTATGTAGCCTCAGTCCCCATGGGATCAGATTTCTTCTTTTCTCCTCTCGGCTCTCTTCTCAAGGCCAATTCTTCCACTCCTCTTTTCTTGTCTTATTCTTCTGACATGTCAGACCTTTTTTGTCTCGAGGTCTTTTGTAGCATGGCACAGGTAGTACCGGCCACCAAAAATAGTATTATACTGTTAAGTGTAAAATAAGTTAGGTTAGTTTTAGGTCAAAACTTGTGTATAAATAATAAGTCCAACCTCATTCCAAGGGTTGGAAAAATTGATGATTTTGCAGTCCATAGCTAATAGCATTTCAGTTTTCTCAGTTCTTAGTTGCAGAGCTCAATGCTCCTTAGTTTTAAAAGCTTTCAATAGTTAAGTAGTCCCCTAGAGCCACCATTGTTGTACATACCAGTGCTTGCTGGAAACTTGTTAATGAAGAAGGATTCTATCAATGATGTTGTTAGCATTCTGATCTCTGAGTTAATGGTATTTTATGTTGCATGTTATTTATGTCTCTCACTCTCATATTTTAAGTAGATTAACGACCTTCTTTTTCTCTCTATTGATTAAATATGAATGGATGGTTATGTATTTCTTCAGTATTTAGAGTAGCATGTTAGAGCATGGTTGATGTTTTGAATATTTGGCATAACTATAGGTAGATGGAATATTTCTAACCATGTAGTATCTTTTGAAGTTTATTTGGTGAAGTTAGTAAATGCTTGCAGAAAACCCCACTCCCTTAAATCCCCAGAGAAGACGAGCCAAGATAACCAGCTATCCCCCCAAACAAAACAGTCACATTCCCAACTAAGCTCTTGCACTATAGAGACCCGACTCTGATGTTCTTGAAGGCCCGGGGAATCTCATTTCCCCGGACAACATTTACAGGCAAAGTTGGCCAGTACGCCGGTACCCGGTGACAACTTACATCTGTTGGTGAACCCGGTCACAAAGAACCATCAACATCTTCGAAGGGAATTTGGGACTTTTCTCATGAAGGACAATGAATCAATTTCAAATTTTAGCTCAAGACTCTCTAGTTTGATAAACCAGTTGAGAACCAATGGAGAAACCATGGAGGAGCAAAGAATAGTAAATAAAATTTTGAGAAGTCTTCCCTCAAAATTTGATACTCTAGTTATTTCCATTGAAGAGGCAAAGGATCTCTCAACATTGATTACTGATGATTTAATGGGTTCTTTCCAAACCCATGAGCATCGAATTAATCGATCAACAAATTCTTCTCAAGAGAAAGCTTTCAAAGCTCAATCCAATGCAAGAGGTAGAGGGAGAGGAAGAAATAACTTTGGAAGAGGCTCAAGAGGTAGAGGTCATGGAAACTCCGGACAACAAAATGCTAGAGGAGAAAGCTCAAAACGAGCAGCCACAAATGAGGGAGCTAGCAGCTCTCAGAATAATTCTAGAGGAGGCAAGAAGAATAGTAACTTGAACAAGAGCAATGTTGAGTGCTATTATTGCCATAAATTTGGGCATTATGCAAGTGAATGCTGGAAAAAGCAAGGTGATCAGTCAAAGCAAAGTGAAAATGTTGCTAATGTGAAATTAGGTAATGAAAATAATCCCACAACTTTCATCATGTGCAATATTGGTGAAGAAGGCAGCCCCGAAGTCTAGTATTTGGAGAGCGGTTGTAGTAACCACATGAGTGGAAATGAAAGTATTTTTTCTTTCATTGATAAATCTATTAAATATAAAATTAGAATGGGGAACATTTTAATTGTTCCAGTTGTGGGCAAAGGATTATGATCCGCACCAAGTAAGGTGAGAAACAAGAAATTCAAAATTTTTACTTTGCCCAAGGGATAAAGCACAATTTGATGAGTGTTGGAAAACTCATTCAAATGGATATAAAGTGTTGATTGAGAATGATCAATGTATCATTTATGAGAAGGATGGGAGTAGGAAAATTGTTGCAGCAGTCCAATTGACAAAAAATCAAATGTTTCCATTGAAGGTAGAAATGTGCTTCTCTTCAATTTCAGCAGTTGCATCTCCCAAGAAAGCATGTACAACAATACAACAATCAGCCTTCAAGAGCATGATTGAAGACCCCTCCAAGATATGACATTTAAGGTATGGACATCTTGGCTATGCTAGTTTAGGTTTATTGTCCATGAAAAGAATGGTAGATGATTTTCCATGTATTAAAGAGTTTAGTAGCAAGTGTGAGGCTTGCATTTTGAGTAAGCAACATAGGCTTCCCTTTGATTCTGGAAAGTCTAGAAGGGCAAGAGCACCATTAGAGTTGGCACATACTGATTTAGTTGGCCCTAAGAAATTCACTTCCATTTGGGGGAGTACTTATTTTATGACCTTCATAGATGATTTTAGTTGTAGAACATGGGTTTATTTTACGCAAAATAAATCTGAAGCTTTTGATAAGTTTTTAGAATTTAAATCCCAGGCTGAAAAAGAAAGTGGACATAATCTGAAAGTCCTAAGGTCAAACAGAGGGGGGGAATATACCTCCAATAAAATTTGTGAAATTTTTCTAGAAGAATGGCATAAAGAAGGAGCTAACAGCTAGTTATACTCCACAACAAAATGGAGTGGCTGAAAGAAAGAATATGACCATTGTTGAGATGGCAAGAAGTATGATGAAAGAAAAAGGACTCCCAATTAAATATTGGGGAGAGGCTATAGCAATATTTGTTTATTTGATAAATAGAAGTCTTACAAATGCAATCCATGACAAGATTCCATTGGAAGCATGGGCAAAGCATAGATGGACGGTTGAACACTTGAGAGTGTTTGGGTGTGTTGCATATGCACACGTGCCAAAGGAGCGAAGGTAAAAGTTGGATGAAAAGGGTGTGAAGTGTATCTTTGTGGGATACAATCTTGATTCAAAGGCATATAGATTGTATAACCCTATCATCATTTCAAGAGATGTGGAGTTCATTGAGAATGAGTCATGGGACGGCCCAGTGGACACATCTTCAAGCACTTCAAGTAAAGTGTCTATTATTACTGAAGATGATGATGTAAATGAACAACAAGATGATATAAAAATAGATATAGAAAGATCTAGAAGGAAGAAAATTGGCCCAGTAGAGACTAGAAATAGCAATACTGAGAGTATTGATCCCACTCTCGCCTCCCTAGTGCCACGAAAGACCAAGAGTCTAAGGGAGATTTACCAAGATGAAAGGTATAAAAATGAATTTAATGAAAATATAAATTTTTCATTGTTTTCTCATAGTAATCCAATTTATTTTGAGGATGCTGAAAAAGAAGAAAAATGGTGTAAGGCCATGGATGAGGAAATAGATGTAATAAAAAGAAATGAAACTTGGGAGCTCACTAATTTACCTCCTAATAAGAAAGTTATTGGAGTTAAGTGGGTCTACAAGACCAAGAGCAATGCTGAAGGAAAAATAGATAGGCATAAGGCTCGATTGGTGGTCAAGGGGTATAAACAATATTTTAGTAGAGATTATGGTGAAGCCTATGTCCTTGTTGCAAGAATGGAAACCATGCATGTTGTCATAGCAATTGCAGCCCAACACAAATGGAAGGTATATCAAATGGATGTGAAATTTGCCTTCTTGAATGGAGTATTTAAAGAAGAGGTTTATGTGGAGTAGCCACCTAGTTATGAAGTTCTAGGTCATGAAGGTAAAGTGTATAGGCTAAGAAGGGCTTTTTATGAGCTTAAGCAAGCTCCATGGGCATGGTATGGAAGAATTGACTCATATTTGATGAGCAATGGATTTTTCAAAAGCGATGGTGAGCCCACTCTTTACATCAACACATCAAATGGTAATATTTTAATTGTTGTCTTGTATGTTGTTGATTTAATCTTTACTGGGGATAATGATTTCCTCATTATTGATTTTAAAGAGGCCATGAAAAGAGAGTTTGAAATGTACGAATTAGGTCTCTTGAGATATTTTCTAGGCATAGAAGTAAAACAAATGCATGATGGAATTTTTATCTCTCAATAAATATATGCAAATAAAATCTTGGAGAGATTTAAAATGCAGAATAGCAAGTCTGCCCCCACACCAACTACAGTAGGTCTAAAGCTAAGTAAGAATAATTGTAGCAGCAATGTGAATCCGACTTTGTTTAAAAGTGTGGTTGGAAGTTTGATGTATTTAACAACTAGACCAGACATAATGCGTGTTGTATGTTTGATTTCCAGATTTATAGAAACCCCAAAGGACTCCCATTGGCAAGCACTAAAGAGAATCCTAAGATATGTGAATGGAACCAAGGGATATGGTATTTTTTATACTGTAGAAAATGATTCTACAATTATTGGTTACGTAGAAAATGATTGGGCAGAGAGTTTGGATGATCGGAAGAACACTTCCAGATATGTCTTTCACATGGGTTCAGGTGTAATCTCATGGGCTTCTAAGAAGCAACCCATAGTTTCTCAATCTACAACAAAGGCTGAATATATAGCAGCAAATGCAGCAGCATGTCAAGCTATTTGGATGAGAAGGATCTTGGTAGAATTGAAGGAAGCACAAGAGGATGTAACCACAATATTTTGTGACAATATTTCCTTAATAGCTTTGTCAAAAAAATCCTTTGTTTTATGTAAGAAGCAAGCACATTGAAATCAGGTATCATTTTATTAGAGAATTAGTTGAGAATGGTGAAATAAAAATGGAGTTTTGCAGGTCGGAGCAACAGCTAGCAGACATTTTCACCAAGCCATTGGGTATTGCAAATGTTGAACGCCTAAGGAGAAATCTAGGCGTAGTCATCTTGGATAAAGCATGATCATGTTTTTTTGTCTCAAGACAATGGGGGAGTGTTGGATTTTTATAATACAATCTAATTATCTTGAGCCTCTTTCTTTGACTTTCCAAAAGTTAAATCTCCTCTGTTTATTGCTCAAATAATATCAGATTTTGTGTGGAATTTTTTGAGATAAATTCAAATCAGATTTTGGGGAAATCTGATTTGTTCTTTGGACTTCTGATATTTTCTTTGGACAAAAATTACTTTATAAGTGAAAGAATGTCTTTATTCTTTCAACAAAAGAATAGACTTGTAAGAAGTTTATTTGCAGGAGCAGCAAATTAGTTTTTTTTTTTTAGTGCTCTATTTTATCAGAGACTTATTTATTGCAGCAACAATTATTTTTAATTGTCTTGTTGAGAAGTGGTTTCTCTAGACGTTGTTGAAGTTTGTATGCAGCCTCAGATAGTTGTAAGTTTATTTTAGTTGTAGAAGTTAATTTTTAGATTAATAGAAGCAAGAGAAGCTTGCATATCTCCATCTTTGTTCTATTTTGTTTCGCTGCCCTATTTTGGGGTTTGTTGAATTTATCCATTGTTGAAACAGAGCATCTTGTGTAAGTTTCTAGAATATAGAGTTCACTCTATATTCTTTACACCCTTCACAACATTGATTGAGATGTAGAACAAGTCTGAAAGAACTTGTTGAACATGGAAATGGTGAAAGGCCCGCCATTGGGTTGCTGAAAGAAGCTTGATGCACTCTTGTTTTCATCACAAGAGTAGGTTTTGATGGAAGTGGAATTTATGATGAGATGACCATTGTAATCAATATCAATAATCATTATATCTTCTGAGTAAGATTACTTAGATAAGCAGTAAAGTATGGAGTGAGCTTCCCAGTATAGTTTTTTCTCTTGCATGAGATCTAAAAACCACGATATCCACAATCAGACCTTTTAATTTAAAATGGGTAGCTCACATTCATGAAACCACACTTTTTAGAACCGTATTTTGCAACAGAGACAAATTACAGATCTAAGAACAAGTCCAAAATATATTGTGAGCAAAACCGGCTGCTCAATCATCAAAATAACAGAAGAGGCATATCTTAAAAGAATGAAAACCCATGTGAATTAAATAGAAGATTTTAATATTGACTGGACAATAGAAGAATATGAAATTCGACCCCTTGATAGTGACAGGTCTTTACAATTATTTTCTAGAGTGAAAACAATATATATATTGTATTTGTAATAAGCAAAAATTAATGTCAATCTATGTTTTTTTTGGCAACGTCTAAGCAATAGCCAAACTCTACTATTTATTGTAATTATTAATTAATTAAAAATTAGTGTTAATTCATTAAAAATTTGAATATAATGATTATTCTAATATTTAATCAATTACAATAAATGATATAGTTTGGGTGGTACATAGACAAGTAGTTTCCTACAAACATTTTTTTTATAATATTTTTAATTTAGCAATTTTTATAAGAATTTATATTTCATGAGAGTAGATAGCATAATTAATATTGATTGTAATTACTTGATGTTCATAAGAGAGAAGCATCAAAATTGTGTAAGAAATCATTTAAGTTAGTCTTACAGACTTAATTTAAGATTTTTCCTTAAGATCTAACTCATTTGGTTTTCTATCCTATTTTTAAACCTTTGGATATGTATTGTACTTTAAAATAAAATTATTTTATAAACACAAAATATATGATATGATACACAACTTTTGCAAAGAATTGTTGGAGAGAGAGAGAGAGAGAGCTTAGGATTTATAGTTAGATAAAAATATGGAGGAGAGAGGGTTAAGAGCTTCAGGTTTATAGTTAGATAAAAAGATGGAGGAGAGAGGGTTAAGGGTTTGGGGTTTAAGGATTAATATAGGGTTTATGGTTTAGAGATTAGGGATTAAGGGTTGGGGTTTAGGGCCCAGAGACTAGGGCTTAGGATTTAGGGTTTGGGGATTAGTATAGGGATTAGGGCTTAGGGTTTAAGGCTTAAGGATTAGGGCTTAGGGTTAGGGCATATGTATTAGAATGTAGGGCTTACAACTTAGGATTTAGGGTATAGGGATTAGTATAGGGTTTATGTCTTAGGTTTTAGGATTTAGGGCTTATGACTTTAGGCTTGGGGCTTAGGGATTAGGATTTAGGACTTAGGTCTTGGGTGATCCCACAAAACTGTGTCCCACTTTTTGGCCAACTTTGACACTAAAATGAACATTCTGAAAAAAAACTTCGCTTTCGAACATCTATTGTCATTAAACCATTAAGAATTTGAAGATGATGTAAACTAGTGAATTTTAGAATTTTGTTTCTAGTTTATAAATATATATATTTTTTAAAAAATTGAATTTATTTGTATCCATTTTTCCTTCTCCTTCAAAAATTATTTTGGCAAAAAATCAGGATTTTTCAGGAGTGACACTCACTTTGATCAACATAACTTTTTTTATAAAACTGATAAGAACATAATTATTTTGAATTTGGGTTTGTAACACAAATATCTAGGGAATCCATTTGGTTTCATTCAACTTGGTTGAATATTTAATATTTTATTGAGTTATGAAGTGACATTAATTATAATTTGGACATAGGTTCTCTTTGATCGCTCTAACTCTATCTCTATATATCAAAATTAATTTATTCTTTTTTTGATAGAAAGGTAACATAAATACCTATTTCCTAGATATTTTTCATAATTTTTTTTCCCTGATTTATTATTTTTCTAGAAGCGTCGAACAGAGAAGTCGCTAAATGGTCAGACAACCTATGTTTAGTAAAACCTAAGAAAAAAAGTCTTAATAAACTCAATATATATAAAAATCATAATCATTGGAAAGCTCTCCCAGAGTACTATCATCCTATATTTGGTTTTTTGAAATAAATTTATTTGATCCCACAAAAAGTTAATGTCAAAGTGATTTTTTGTCAGCATTTTGATGGGTTCAAAGGAGACTCGATTATCAGTGTGAGTGAGGAGTAGAGGGATTATACGAAAGGGATTTTGATCCAAGAGGCTTTTATCTAGCCATTTTGAATTTAATCCTTCAAATGGGACCTCTCAAGGCTTAAATCATCATATTTTCTTAAAAATGTGTAATTTCAACAAAAATCAGGATGTTCAAAAAAGTGGGACACACTATTGTGGGACCACCTTCTTAGGTCTTAGGATTTAGAGTTTAGGGATTAGTATAAGGTATAAGGCTTATAGTTTAGGGTTTAGGGCTTACAACTTAAGGCTTACGGCTTAGGGTTAGACCTTAGGGAATAGATTTTAGGGCTTAGGGCTTAATATTTAGGGTTTATCAATTGATATAGAGTTTAGGGCTTAGGGCCTAATATTTAAGGTTTGTCAATTAATATAGAGTTTAGGGCTGAGGGATTTTGGTTCAAGGCTTACGAAGGGATAAAATTAGAGAGGGATAGAGAGAGAGGGAGAGGAGAAAGTGGGAAGGCTTAGGGTTTACAATTAGAGAGAGATGAGGGAGAGAGAGTTATGGGCTTCATATTTAGGGTTCATGGAGAAGTATAGGTTTTAGTGATTAGGGCCTAGGATTTAGAGTTTATAGATTATGATTTAGTATTTAGGGACTAGAGCAAGGTTTAAGGATTAGGGTTTGGGGTTTAAGGCTTAGAGAGAGAGAGAGAGGGCTTAAGGTTTAGGGTACATGTGTTAGGGTTTATATGTAGATATAGATTGGGATAGAGAGGTTTAAGGTCTTAGGTCTTAATATTTCATGTTTATGGATTAATATAGGGTTTAGGCATTAGGATTTAAGGTTTAGGGCTTAGAGAGGGCTAAAATTAGAGATGGATAGAGAAAGAGAGATGGAGGAAGGGAGAGGGATTAGGGTTATACCTCATTCTTGTTGCAGTTAATGATGGTTGATGGTGAAATGTTCTTTGAATGTAATCACAACTGTTCATACAATAACACATGACATAAAAGACGTAAAGGCTCGATCAATAATTAAATCATGCTTGCATGAATATTGTTGTAACTTCATGCCCCAAAATTGTTTTATTAGAAGACCGCTTGAAGGATATGATGGGGTAAAATGTCACCTTGATGCTTGATGTGTTATGATTGATGTGTGCTAATGGATGATGAAAATGAATTGAAAGAATGCTCTTATATAGGGTTCTTAATATATTTTATTATTTAAGCTAAGGTCCAACTCATAAAGAAATATTACAATATAAGGATAACCAAACAAAGTACATTGTTTTTAAGGAAAATTTGCAACATTTGAATAATGATAACCAAATAAAGCATGTTGTTTGTAAGCAAATCTTGCAATATTTAAAACAAGGAGGCTACATATATGCTTACCCCTGTCTCCTTAAGATAAAAATATAGGACTATGTTGGTGTCTTAACGAAACAAACTAGGATAAACACCTTTATGACCAAGGAGATGTCCTTTGAGAAATAATCTACATGGAATCCAAGCCAAAGATTTCATATTTTCTACCATGAATTAAGCCAAATATGAGACACCTCCAAGATAAACTACAAGGTTTAATTCGAATAAAATGAAATGTACTAGTATAAACCTTTAAATCATAACATATAATGTAATAATTTTTTGATTTCCACCAAATTACATATTACATGCCATCCAATTTTCTATGATTATAGTTTTTCAAACAAAAAATAACTCCCTATACCTAAATAACACACCAAAGTTCCAATATACTTCTCAATTATGATCATAGAAATTTTCTAATCTAGTACATAATAATAATAATAATGATAATGATGATAATGATGATGAGGAGGAGGAGGATGAGGATATAATTTATTCCTCAACTATAGGCAAGGAACAAATACTCTATCCCATAATTCAAATTACCTCAAATTCTTTGGAAGGCTTAAAAAGTGGTTTATCCCTTATTATGGTTGTTCCTCTATTAAGATATTATAATCAACATGTTAGACGTGGCTTCAATTTTTTTACTCAATTTATTTAGTAAAATAGGTTGGTACAAGTAGAAGACCAATTTTCTATAGACTACAAAGTTCTTATTTAAGATAAGAAATCAAACTTTGGAAAATATATGCAACATCTCCTTCATTAATTAGAACAAGGGCTACGTGCAGATAGAGTCACTACCTTAGTTAGGGGAGTATGAGGAAGTGGTTATTTGGGTAGGCGTTGTGCAAAGCAGAGATAATCATTACAACCAAGAAGATATGCAAGTAAAAAGATGAAATGCAATGCTTGGAAAATAATGAGATGGTGTCCAATGCACAGTCAAGGAAAATGATAATGGAACAATTATACATAAAGATGTAAAACATCATGCTTCAGGAGAAGTAAAGGATAGAAAAACCAAAAAAGGGGTACCCTTGAACAACCATCAATAAACAATCACTAGGAAAATAGAAAGGAAATGCTTTCAATGTCAATGAAATTATTACAAAGACCAATTTCCAATGCATAATGACATAACATTGAACAAATCATATGGTCAAAGGGCTACCTCCTCAAGATCTGTATCATTGTAGGATCAGACCAGTGACAAAGAGAAAATAGTATTATGATATTGAGAGATAGGGAATTTTGACAAGAAAAGAAACCCTCAAAAGGTATGTAAGAAAAGGTAAAAGGGTTGTCCCCTATTGAAAATTTGTATAACCAATTTTTGAGGATAACTATGCTCAAGTGCTTATAGTGCTGAAAATGGGAATTAGAAAAAATACAAATTGCTTGACATTTTTAGCTTTGATCACACCTTCATCCATGAAAGGGGAAGGAAGAGTAGAAGATTTTAATTCAGCAAGAAAAAAATAGGAATCAATGGGGTCGAGGAGAACCTTACATGCAATTGCACCATTCCCATAAAACATGAACTCCAGCATTGGGAAATACGCCAACCTATTAACTCCTCCACTTCACCTAGTAACACCTGCATTGCACCATACCAACAATGAAAGAATTAAAGAATATTGAATTACAAAAAGATAGAGAAAATATCTTACCAATTCAATAAAATAAGTGCTCTCTATGCACATGTATTCCAAATTATGAAATTGGTCAAGAATCTTTATTTCACACTCAAAAATCATGTACAAGAAGACAATGTCACTAATGGCCAAAGATATAAGAAGTACATTAAAAGAAAATTTAGGGCATATTATCTTTATGGAATATGATGGTCCTAGTAAAATAAACAGGTTTAAAATCTCCCAACAATAGAAGATGTCTTTGTTCTAGAGAGAAGTGGCTAACTGTAGCCATAAGTGTTGCAAATGAAAAAGATACAGAAACCCAAAATGTGAAGAGATTACAAAAAACAACAAAAAAATATTATTCCCTACAAATTTGGCAAATTGTAGGAGGTTAAGCGATTAACAAGCAGCATATGAGGTCCAACTATTACAGGCCTTATGGTATTTGCAACCAGCCGGGAGCACAATGCAGTTGTTCCACATTTCTCCAATGTTTTACTTCTCAGGGGTCCTGCAAAAATTTAAGCTGCAATTCGAGCCATACAATGATGGAAATTGAATTAGATGATTATTTTCCCAATTGCTACTTAGATCCACTCAACATAACATTAGTCTAATGCAATCCCCAATGCTTGGCTGATTGATCCTCCGTACCAGGATTTTATTACCAGTCTTCAAGATCGTGCTTCGTCTACCAAGAGCTTTTGTAAATGAGGGCTTCATCAGATCAAACTCAACCAGGGTTTCTCAAAGTCAATGTAAGCTCGAGAAACATTTCAGAAAAACACTAAAACACTTCTGGAATCGACCAGGAAATGTAACGGGAGTGGCTTTAGGCAGGGCTTTTCTCGCTACCCTCCTCTCTAAGATTTACCCCCACCTGAATAAATAAAACTCACCATTAATAAACCCCCAACAAGACCACAGAGGAAAATGGAACACAAAGACATTTGCATTTTGGAAGAGTTGCCAACCGTCACGCTTCATGCAACATGCCATGTTTCTCCTTTTTTTGCTCAAATTTCCTAGGCCAGAAAATAAAAATACAGTCAAGTAAAAAGAAGACACCCAATGAGAAAATAGGAAATAAAATGGAGTAATTCTGTTTAATGAGAAATTTTGGGCCGACCATGGTTTAAAGGGGGAATTTAGGAATGTGCACATTTATCGAAGCAAGAATTAATATAGAATAGGGCATCAAAAACATTAGTCCCCGCCATTACAAGGCAAGGACTAAAAATTAGTCCCAAACAACTTAAAATATCAACCAATTGTGGATGCAACATAAAGCTTGAGATGACATATAAAGAAATGTGTGTGTGTATTTGGGTACCTGATAAGAGAGACACAACACATCAATAAGTCATTGCATTAGTTCAAAATGGTTAGACAAGCATGTAAAACCACCTAATATCGACCTATTGCCTTCTAACTAAGAAAAAATTGATTAGTAACATAATAGCCCTCAGATTATGCTACAATCAGTGACACATACAACCTAGCATGAAGGATTTTAGTTCAAAAACAAGATAAAAATATGATAAAGTATGCATTCTAGCTCTAAGAATTGAAATGAAAACAATGCAAAAGCATGAAATGAGAAAGGAAATATAAGTCTAATGTTAATTTAACAGCATAACAATGCATTTAGGATATGAGGTGAAGGCTTATTTTCTCTCAAAAATGGCTTCTATTTATAGAAGAATGGGAGAGAGAGAGAGGGGAGACAAGGTTCATTTATGAGTTAAGGGACTCATTAATGGAGGTGTAAGAACCATTAATGCCCAAGGAATTAATAAGGCATGGAGGAGACATAGGCTTAAGGCATCTTCATTAATAAGGCATTAATGAAAGCCTTAAAGAAGC
>MU226300.1:489187-504145 GCA_018584345.1 Thuja plicata
TGAATTGTATGGCTATAATAGTTAATATAAATTAGTGATAAAAATCACCTAGGATATTAAATTGATTCAAAGAATTATGCCAAGCAGTAACAGGGTCGTTTGGACATAAATCAAGGGTATGATCACACTTAGGAAAAATAGGGTCCATAGTTGCGACAGACCAAATTCAGGTGGTTACACCTAGTAGAATATTGTAGGCCAGTGGTAGATCCATAACTTGACATATGACATCCCTCTCAATGGGTCCAACTCTGATAGGTAGAGCAATAAGACCCCTGGAGGATCTTTCTTCCTCATCATAAGCTTTGATGGTTATGTTATTTGTAGTGTCAATTGTTTGTTCTGAGGGACCTAGTCTCATGACAAGATCCAGTATACAGATATTCAATCCTACACCTCCATCTATCAATACGTGTCTAACATGTGATTTATGAATAAGGACTTTGATATGGAGGGGTTGATTGTGTGGATGGTTCATTGACTTGTCATCCTCTTTAGAAAAGGAGAGGTAGTGTGGCATTGAGATGTGATTGACCATCGCTTGAAATTTGTGTATATCAATATCTTTTGGAACATTAGTAGCGTGTAGGGCTTGCTCTAGGATTTCCCTATGTACCGTAGATATCTTGAGTAATTCAAAAATGTAAATTTTGGCAGCGGTTCATTGCAATTGGTCTACCAAGTCATATTTTTCTCTAGGGATAGTGACGACGTGTTTTGCTGCTGGTTTAGGAATAGTTACAATAGGAACCTTCGATGTTGACGTTGATGTTAGTTTTAGAGGTCCTTTGATTATAACCTGAGCTTGGCTTCATGTTACAGCATTTGAGGAGGATGAGGCACCTTTAATTGTGATCACATTGGTGGATTCAGTTTTAATATTGAGCATATTAATCACATTGTCGCTTTTGGAATAGGTGTAGTTTACCTCATTACCCTTCCCTTTGGATGTTTCTCCTTGATTTTAATTAGGAAAGGGTTTGTTAAATGTTGTATGATCCTCATTGGTAGTATGTCCATCTACCTTGATCTTACCTCCTTCGATGAGGTCATGGATGACATGCTTAAGTTTGAGACAATTATTAGTCTTGTGTCCTTTATTTTTGTGGAAGAAACAATAGGAGTTATCATCCCACCACCTGGGTTTGATCATTGGTTCCCATGGTTTAGAATCAGGAATCGTAAGAACTTTGTTATCCACCAATGTTTTCAAAACAGTCTCAAGTGGCTCCCCTAAAGGAGTAAATGTTCTTTGGGGTTTTGAAGTCCATGTTCGTTCCTTGTTGTTATCATTGTTCGCTTTGGAGACGGGAGGTGTTACCTTAGCATCTTTGCTTTCTTGCATGCCATTAGTCAGATTAAATGCCTCGGGTTTAGAATTAATGTTAGAGGCATCGACCACTCCGTCATTAACAACATTCTTGTTTTGTTTCCACCACTTAGGCTTGGAATTGGAGTTGCTGGTTTTGTTTTCATTTTGAAGGGTGATCTCTCCCCTTTTAACCATTAATTCCTCAATACAGAGGGCATTTTTAATCATTCTATCAAAGCTAGGAGAGTCTTTCATTTATAGAGCATAGCTCAATTCAGGCACTAGATTATTGACGAAGATTTCCATCTTCTCCATTTTGGGAATGAACCTTGAATATCATGCAAAAATCTTTCTCCATCTTTGTAGGAAGTGTGTGAATGATTCTCCAATTTGTTATTTTGTGTTACATAGATCTATCATAGTTACGTCATGTTAGATGTTATAGGAGTAATATTGAATGAACCTTTGGATTAACTCCCTGAATGTCTTGACCTTACGGTTCAGTTTTGTGAACCATTCCATGGCATTACCTCCTAGACTTCCTGGAAATAGTCACATGAGGTATGTGGGTTCGTGCATGTATTCTATGCTTAGAGCACCGAATTCCCTTACATGGTCATGTGGATTAGTTTCTCCCATGTACTTGTCATACTTTGGTCTTCCCACGTTGGGAGAAAATGGGACCATAGTGATACTCTTGTCAAAAGGAAATGGACAAATGGCATCTAAAAAGTTTTTTTTTTGGGTTTCCCCTTCTCTTGTTTGAGGTTGGTGAGCTCTATTTGCATTAGATTGAGCTATTTGGTGAGAATAGATATCGGGTTTGGTACCTCCTTTTCTTTGAGATTTTCCACATTATAATCCTTGGGTAGTTTGACACCTGAGGATGCTAGATGGAGGAAGTATTTTTTTTTTGTCGTCACCAATTATCTATTCTAATATCTTATGGATCCATTTACTTTGTTTGAGTTTTTGGTATTCATCTTCAGGGATCTCTTCTTCACTGTCTGATCTAAACAGATTATGTTCAAACTTGGGTCTTTCTTCCTCTTTCGTACCTTTGGATTGTGCTTGTTTTCCATCATTATAACCCTCAAAAGCCTTACTCCATTCATTAGTGTGGCTATCCATTTGAGGTGAATCTAGATCAAGAAGGGAACTGTGAGAAGTTTCTCTTTGAAAGTGTGGTGTTCTAGGAGACACTTTCGATCCTTTAGTTGTGTACTGGTTGCATCTTGTGTTAATCATGAAGTTTGTTTCTCAACTCTGTTAATGTTTCCTGATAGTGTAGGTAAGGATTTCAGATCATTTAAGTGGGCGTGTCCAGGTAGAGGTAACTATTTGTTGTTGTTGGATGTAAATGATTCCAGTGTTAGAGGGTTAGAATGCCCTAATAGTGAGCTAGGAAGCAATTTGTTGATAGAAAATGGGTAGACCACATGTATTGAACTGGTCGTGAAAGACTGACTAAGCATGCAAGGTGGACATTTTGAAAGTGTTTTGAAAATATATCAGGGAGATTAGAAGAGACAACAAGAACCAGCTAAAGAGCAAAAAGGGTATCCTAATGCACTAAAACTTCTTAAGAAAATTTCTTACAAATTCCCACTATCCTGAATGCGAGCTCCCAAATGTGAGCCTCTGATGGTCCCAGATGTGATCCTAGAATCTGGATGCGACTATATGCTAACTAAATGTAATCCAATGCACCAAATGCGATCCTAAATACTGAATGTGACTTGGGAAATATAGGATGCGAGCTTATGATGGTTTTGTCTATTTTGGTCAGTTCTAAAAAATTCATTTTTGAAGTGAGTGAAGTTGCTTGTTTCCAGATTGCATCAAGAGGTGTTGTAAGGTGTGAAAAACACTTGTACTCTAGGTTTTGAATTTTGTTGATTGTTTTGAGTAGCTTATCTTTTTAATGACCTTTTGAACACGTCAAACCATTTTGCATTGTTAAGAGGGTAAAACAAACACTCATCTTTCCTATTTTCTAGGTGGAGGATGAAAATCTTTGTTTGTTGACTCAGGTACACACTCAAATGCTAATCATAATATAGCCATCACCAAACACGCAATGACTCTAGTCATGATGCTATATTAGCTGACTCCAAACGCAAGTGAGGGCACAATATGATGAGCGTCTTGGGGCAATTAATTTTTTTCTTGCACAAAGATTATCACCCTTTTGGGGATGAATTGGGAATTCTTTTAGTTGAAGTTGTTGTAGATTATTGGGCAATTCATTTGAAACTGTCCCCCATAGAATTACACAAGGCAAAATTGAGGTGTATAGCCCTATAAGTACCTGAATATATGTAGTCTCGTAAGAAAGATTCAAGCGGCTCCACTCTACATATACCCCGATATGTTCAAGGAATGATGTCAAAATTCCAAGAACAAAACCAGTTCCATCTTCTGAGGCTTTGGCCTACGAGGAAGCAACTATTTATAGTAATCTGGAAGGGTCGGCGTAAGATCTATCCTAACTTGGGTCATTCCCAGGAGATTTTTTCCTCAATCAGTAGGCCCTCTACTGTTTAAATGATATGGAACCAGGATTGGTGAGCTTTAGATGTCTGGATTTCTAATTCTTCCGAAGAAGAAGAGCATACTCTCCTAATCTAAGCCATTTTCTCCCAAAACACTTAAAACAAAGTTCATTCCTTCAAACTATGTTGAGCTCGATTTAGTTGTTCCTATCTTAAAGAAAACAGGATGCTTGAAAAGGGAAAGTTTTCCTTGTTCAATTAACCACAAAATTTAATGATTTGCTTTGTTCAATTTTTTATTCCAAAAGAAAATTATACGATTGAACTTGTTATTTGAACCGCAATATTTAGTGCTTTGTGTTGTTCATTTGCTGTTTCCAAATTTAGACAATGTGTTTGCTTCTGTAAAATCACGTTAGTATATGTTAGTGAAAACTCCCACAAAAACATCCAAAAACACCCTGCAAACACTTGTTAAGCTGCAAATCATCAAAAAAACCACTTGTTAAAATGTTAGGGGTTCGACAAACGAGGTCCTCAAACTTTTTAACCAGATGCGATCTTAAAATTTTACTAAATGCGATGCAACATATCGTATGCGAGCTTATTCACCAAATATGATCCAATGCTTACCAGATGCAATTTTAAACTGAAAACGATCTGAGAAACCCTGGATGCGATCTGACTTTTCTGTGATGCGATGGCGTATCTAGAATGCGATCCTAAATGATTAAAAATGATCCTGTGACCGAATCCTGAGCATGCAAATTGGCAAAAAAGTGTTATAAAATGAATCCAAGTTGGAAATCGGGCCCCACGGTGGGCACTAGAAATATGTGTGTGTATTTGGGTACCTGATAAGAGAGACACAACACATCAATAAGTCATTGCATTAGTTCAAAATAGTTAGACAAGCATGTAAAACCACCTAATATTGACCTATTGCCTTCTAACTAAGAAGAGTTTGATTAGTAACATAATATCCCTCAGATTATGCTACAATCAGTGACACATACAACCTAGCATGAAGGATTTTAGTTCAAAAATAAGCTAAAAATATGATAAAGTATGCATTCTAGCTCTAAGAATTGAAATGAAAACAATGCAAAAACATGAAATGAGAAAGGAAATATAAGTCTAATATTAATTTAATAGCATAACAATGCATTTAGGATATGAGGTGAAGGCTTATTTGCTCTCAAAAATGGCTTCTATTTATAGAAGAATGGGAGAGAGTGAGAGAGAGGGGAGACAAAGTTCATTTATGAGTTAAGGGACTCATTAATGGAGGTGTAAGAACCATTAATGCCCAAGGCATTAATAAGGCATGGAGGAGACATAGGCTTAAGGAATCTTCATTAATAAGGCATTAATGAAAGCCTTAAAGAAGCATGGGGAGGGTGTAAGAAGATGGCTTGAGAAAGTGGACCTTCAAGAAGTCAAGCTTGAGAAAGTGGACTTTCTCAAGTGGGTTGAGTTGCTAAGCATTCCTTAATGGAATGTGACAACATTAGGAGGTGGGTTAAAGTAGAATTAGGATTAGGATTAGATTAGCAAGGGTGAATGGGTTGAGAAGGGTTAGAACCAAGGGTAGAAGTGGTTGAGATAGGTTAGGTTGGGGTTTAGGAGAATATTAATTAAATGAATTAAACTTATTTAATTCATTCAAAAATATAGGAATTAATTATTTAAACAATTTAATTGCTTTTCAATAATTAGGGGACTATAGCCATTTTAATTAAATTAAATAGACTAGGGGAATGGGTTAATTGCAAGTGGGTAATTGATTTAAGGTTTTATTTAATTCCTTTATAATTAAATACTATACCCATATTTGAATTTGATAATATTTGATTGATTGAAATTGATTTGAATTCTATGGCTGAAGTAGTTAATATAAATTAGTGATAAAAATCACCTAGGACATTAAAATTTAATTTAAAGAATTATGCCAAATAGTAATAGGGTCATTTGAACATAATCGAGGGTATGATCACAATTAGGGAAAATAGGGTCCATAGTTAGAACAAACCAAATTTAGGTGGTTACAAGAACCAACTAACATTTTTCTTTTTTAAAATTGTTTATTTTAAGGGACTCTCTCCCTGATAAAGTCATCTTAAATACAGGTCATAGAGATTGACTTTACTTGATCTACTGTTAACAAGTTCAAATGATATCTAAATAGTTGTAAATATTGTTTTTAGTTCCATAATTTTATCTTTAGGGTGCCAGCACGAAGTTGAGTCCACTTTTTGGGCAAAAAGTGGAAGTGTTTTTTTTGTTCAAATTTGTTGTCAATTTATGTCAAAATTTGAGGCACTTGGAGATTGAATCTAAAAAAACTTCACTAATAGAAAATGTGGTGCTCAGAGTCTACTTTTCAAATATGTAATTTATTTAAATACCCAAATGGTAGAAAGATTTTTTAGTAGGCATGTTTAAAAACTACTTTTTCAAAATGCCTCTTTCAGGACCATACCACACACGTGTATGACCACCATATTTTGACCTATATAAATGAATTTTTGTGAATCCTTCTAGGGAAAGATACCTAAGACACCAAAGAATATTTTGCTTTTTTTTATTGAATATTTTTTTTATTAATTTTTAATTGACTATAAAATATATTTTGGAAACCTCTGGTGTACGACCACCATAATTTCATGAAAAATTCACATTTTTTCAATTTTATTTTTATTTTTTTTAATCTTCAAAGAAATTCTATGTAGATTGATGTCATATAAATTATTCTTAAAAAAATGTAAAATAAAAAAGTTATTAAAGTTTTAGTGAACCTTACTATTTTAATTTTTGGTACCACTTTTAATTAATAAATATTGTAAAAATAATAAAATTGATCATATCAGTATAAAATTTGTATTTTCTAAATTTAGACAGTAATTTCTATAATGGGTTTTCATTTTGTCAAAAAATTCGATCAGGAAGACCGTTAAAAAATTACGGCAAGACAAAAATCTTGTATTCAAATGTCTTAGCCATTATTTTGGAGGTCCAAGGATAGGCTTGGTCCCACAAAGTCTGTCCCAAACCAAAATCCAACGCAAAGGGTGGCCTTCTAAATTCAAAATTTAAAAAATGGGTACACGTTTAAAAACATGTACCCATTTCTTAAATATAAAAAATTGACACATAAAAATACATTTCTTAAAAAAAAATTAAAAATTAAAAAAATGGGCACCCGTTTTGAAAAAGAATGGGTACCCATTTTGAAAAAAAATGGGCACCCATTTTTATAATTTTGGATCGGCTGTCTGAGCCTAAGACGGGTGCCCATTTTTTTCAAAATGGGTGCCCGTTTCTAGCGGCATTGTTTCAAGTCCATAAGACTTCCACCGAATTGGTACCCAACTTCTTGCACTTACCCTTTAAATTAATTAAACAATAATGTCATCTTTTTTTCAGCTCCATAAGTTTAAATTTAAATTAATATAAGAATAATGTCCATGCATTCCCAATCAATCTTCCCATCGGCCATGAGTTGAGCATTTTCTATGGTTTAGTTAATTAAATGCATTTCATTTATTGGGTATTTATCTATTCCCATACAACGCAAACTAACGTATCTTTCATCCATGTATTCTAGGCGTTCAGTACTATTCTTGTCTATTTGTCACCTACAAAGAAAGTAGGTGCTCAATGTCAATTTACATTAAATTATATTGATACTATTTTTTTTTATCTTTAAGGGTCCATAGCCGATAGTTTGTATTAATATTATGAAAGCAGTAAAATAGTAAAACATAAGACAAAATAGATAAAAGGTCCTGGCTCATAACCCAATCCTATCAAGAAGATTGTGAACCCCAAATCCAGAGCACCTAGGCTCATCCAAAGTTGATCCAAAAGAAGAAAAAAAAAAACTAAAATGAGAGTTTAACAGCTATCAACAAAAATCATGTTATTAACTAGCCCGAAATGAACTTATCTCTGAAAACTCAAACAGAGGGAGAGGTGGTATCATTTTATGTGCTGGGAGGGGAGTTCAACTTTGAGTTGTCAACCTATTGTGTGTCCTTTCTACCACCCGCTGAAACATCCTCTGAAGAGACCTCGTCAATCTCAGAGTCCACCACAGTAGCTGCATCCATCACCTCTTCTATAATTTCATCCTCAATCTCCTTCTCATTAACTTCTTCATCCTCAAAGTCTTCCTCCATCGCTTCACCTCCAACGTCCGTGTCTAATGATACTAGGCTACCCAGACCGTCCAGTTTCTCATCATACTTGAATTGATACAGCCATGGAAAATTTTCATCAATCTCATCCCCAAATGGAGGAAATCACCCGTCCTCTATGCCTAGGAACTTGGAGAGGAAATTCAATCTTCTTCAAATCATCATTAGGTGCAAATGGTGGTCCTCCCAATCCCATCCCCAAAGAATGAAATGACGATGAGGAGGACCAGCAAAGAAGTTCCTTCTTGCTCCTATTGTAAATCTTGGGAAAGGTTATCCTGCTATCATGGTCGTGGCTCGGTCCCATGGAAAAGGGGTAGTTAAATCAGATTCAATATTCAGAATTACATTGTGAAGATCCATAATGTATTTTCCATTAAAAAATCCTATCATACGTGTCTTCTGCTAAATTTTTAGAGGCCCCTACCACTAAAATGCTTGCAAGAAAGCATGCACAAATATCCAAAAGGACCCTAAATCTATGATTTGTGTTTAAAAAATTAAATCCCAATACCTTCCTCACCCCATGAAAAACTAGGGGATGATGGTAAATATACACTTCCATAAGCTGATTGAAAGTAACAAGCGAGTTGAAAGTAATCTGTTCTACATCCACACCAAATTTGATAGGAGTATCCATTTGTTGTTGCTTGCATTGCTACGAGAGAGTGGAGGAGAAAACTAAAATGCTACTAACCACCCTGAAAAAAAAGACTCCCTGGCTTGCTTAAAAGAGAATTTAACTCGATGTCTTGCTTAGAAGAGAATACTTGGTAGAGAATCAACCCATCATTGACATTGTACCCGTAAGCTGCCTTAAGCTATTAATGACTCGTTACCAAATGACTCAGGAGAATGGAAATTTCCAATGCTATTAAAATCCCAATTCATAGAGCCTAGCCTTTCCGCAGAAGGAGATGGCAGAATTGCTAAAAAAGAGAGGGAATTGCGTGATTAAGTACCTAGGTACAGTTCCCGCCAGGTTGAAAAGATGTGCAATTATGAAGACGTTCAATCCATACAACAGATTGAAAGATTGTGCATCCTTGTGCCATTAATCTGGATCTCAAAAGGCCAGTTGGAATTGTCAGAAGTTGTCATTTCAACTCCAATGAACATATTTAGCAATGGCTATATTGTGTATTTAAGATGAAAAAGTTGTTCTACCTCCATCATGCATTGAAGTATTAACCCGTACTACTTAAGAAGTCTTTGCCACATGACATGATGGATTAACAAATGCACTTAATGAATTCCCCCAAAGCTACTATCTTGGCCAAGTCATCAGCCATAAAATTCCCTTCTTGGTATATATGATTGACCATTGAGGATTCAAATTTATTCATTAAGTTTAAAATAACCTCCAAAGTTTCTTGTAGTTTCAAATTCTAAGTCATTCCATCTCTAACTGCATTGATAGTAATTAATGAATCTCCTTCAATTTCCACTTTTTTAAGGCTTAATTCAAACGCTAGTTACAGACTAAGAAGTAATGCTTTGAATTTTTCCATGTTTCTTGTGCCACATTCCAGTGGGCTTGCTAATTTTGCAATCATAGTACCATCTGTAGAATGAATAATGCATCTAGCACCAAAAGGCCTAGGGTTACCTTTTGATGATCCATCAAAGTTCAACTTACTCCAACCAAATGAGAGAGGCCTCCATTTGCAATTAGCTCGTAGGCTTGCATTAGCTTTAACACCTTTTCCAATTGTTAAAGGGAGTTTTAACCCGAACCAATTCTTAATCATTAGATCATCCCAGCTTGTGTAGAACCTATGTTGAGGACTCTGAAGTTGGATCCTAGCATTCATAACTTCCACAATAGATGCCTCAATTCGACTCTAAATAGAGGAATTTTCAAGAGAGATATCTTGAAAGATCCTTCTGTTCCTTTCCATAGTTCCCAAATTAGATTGGATGGAGATATGATCCATAAGTTGCCACATAAAATTCCCTTCAAGAGCTGAGGCTAAGAAGTAAAAAGAGATAGAATGTCATTTAGAAGGGTAGCAGACTAGCCCAACTTGGCACATAACCATTGCCAGCATTCCATTCCAAGGGACAAGTTAATAGTAGGTGATTTGTATCCTCTTCATCACTATGGTATAACACACATCTAGAGGGGCCAAAAAAACCCATTTTTTAAACCCAATTGGTAGTTAAGATCCTTCCTTGAATTGTTGCCCAAGAAGATATTCCTACTTTGAGAAGACATATTTTATTCCAACATAACTGATTACAAATTAGGGGTGGTTGTTGAAATAAATGCCTGAGAGAATCTTATATCCATCCTTCACCTTATACTCTTCTATTTTTGAACCATTCCAAATTAATTCATCCTGCCCCACTGTGATAAAAAAGGATTTTTCTTCAATAATCTTTTTTAGAGCACTAAGTTTAGAGGGATCAATAGTAAGTAGTTCAAACTTCTTCCAATGCCAAGAGCCATCCATAAAATTCTGAGAATCTGGAGCTATGTAGTCTTTTAATAGGGGGGGCCATTCCTTTGTGCAAATCTTTCTGATATTATTCTCACCTAACATTTGATTAATACAGGGGAACCTGCCCCAAGATTCTTCCCAAAATCTGGCAGAAGAACCATCTTTAATGTTCCAAGAGATATTTTCTTCTATGACTCCCCTTGATTTGTAGATGAAATTCTAAATTATGGATTACTCCATTTGCATCATCTAAATGATGAAAGTATTTTCCTCTAATAATTCTGACTCATTTAAGATTATGTTCTTTTAAAATTTTCTAATATACCTTTGTTCTAAGTGCCTGATTTTGCCTTTGCTGATCATTGATCCCGGTACCTCCTTCCTCTATTGGTTTTCATATCTTGTCCCATGAAATAAGATTGAATTATCTCTTAGTGTCTGTACCTTGCCAAAAGAATTTTCTTAATTTTTTTTTAACTATATTCATCTAACATCCCACAGGTAGGGAAAGGCAAGAAAAAAAGATAAATAGGGATTGCAACTAATGTAGCTTTAATCAGAACCACCCTCCTAGCCCATGATAACCATTTAGATTTCCAAGCATCCATTTTCCTTTCCATTCTCTTATTGATAGGTTTCCATGTAGAATCAGTCCTTAATTCTTTATCAATTGGAATTCCAAGGTATTGACAAGGAAAGGATCCAATTTTAAACTTTAATACCTTCTGAAAGTTCTGCTATACTTTCTTCCTTGTGTTAAGAAAGAATATTTTTGACTTATCTTTGTTGGCCTCTTGCCCTGATGCTAAAGAATATTTGTCCAAAATAACTTTCATGTAGGATGCCTCTATTGTATTTCCTTTGCCAAACAAAAGTGTATCATCAGCAAATTGTTGATGAGTGACAACTTTGACCAAAGAGGTGATTTCCACCCCTTGTATTAAACCTTGATCTTGATGGCTGATGAATCTGTGCCCTAGTGCTTCTTCCATAATGATAAAGAGAAAAGGAGAAAGGGGGTCCCCCTGCCTGATGTAATTAGTTCCTTCAAAAAAACCCACAGGAGAACCATTCATCAAGATGGAGAATTTCAGAGTAGATATGCAGTAATATATGAGATTTATCCAGGCTTTGGAAAATCCAAACTTTTCCATACATTTTGCTAAAAATCTCTAGTCCACTTTGTCATAAGCCTTCTTAATATCTAATTTTACTATTATGCTAGGATTTTTATTGAATTGGATTGATTGTATGGCTTTTTGAGCAATAATTATTCCATCTAATATTGACCTTCCTAGAACAAACCATGTTTGCTCCTCCCCAATAATCTTTCTTAACACTAGTTTTAATCTACAAGCTAGAGATTTAGAAAATATTTTGTATACATTATTACATAAAGTAATTGGTCTGAATTCCTCCATACAAGAAGCATTTTATTTCTTAGTGATAAGAGATATGAAAGTGTTATTAATCTCTTATAGGAATCTACTTGACAATCTTGAAGCCTCTAATGCCTCTGTGAGTTCCTTCACCAATATGTGCCAGCAATGTCGAAAGAAGCACAAAGGGAAGCCATCAAGTCCATGGGCTTTATAAGGGTCCATTTGTGAAAGTGTATCCTTGATTTCCTTCTAAGTAAATTTGGAAAGAAGCAAGGAGTTATCAAAATCTAATATGAGTTTCGGAATATCTCTAAGAAGATTTTCTTGAGCTGCAAGATGAGAAACCTCAGAGTGATTTAGTAATTTTGTGTAGAAGCTGACAGTTTATTTTTGAATTTATTTTTGATCCTAAATGAAAATTCCATCCCCCTTGGTGATTTGATGAATTCTGTTAACAATTCGATGATGTTTTGTACTGTTGTCAAAGAATTTTGTGTTTTTGTCCCCTGCTTCTATCCAGCTCTCTCTAGATTTCAATTTGTATAGTCGTAAAATGGAAGAACTTCCAATTTAGACTTGTTTAGCCTTCTGATTACATGGTTTGGGGTCATGAAAATCACCTTGAATGGGTTCCTAATCTTGACATGGCTTCCCCCCTGTTCTATCCCTCTTTTCACTCCTGTTTAGCCTGATTTCTGTATTCTAGACTGCAGACTACTGTTTTTGGGCTTCAGGGTAAGGGTCAACCTTTTAGGTCTATGTTGACCTTGACTCTGACCTAGGTCAGGGTCAACCTTGACCCTAACCTAGGTCAAGGTTGACCTTGACCTTGACCCAGGGTTCAAATCCTGGGGTCTCACAATTTTTGGATGTCGGCCTTTGCAAAAAGTGTTTCCTGCTTCTGGGTCTGCTGTTTCAGGTTTCAAAGAATCGATTCCTAAATTATATTTAATATAGGTCCTCTCCTAGGGGTAAAGGATTTAATGTAAATTTAATCCTCCTATGTAGGCCTCCTTAGAAGATTTTTCTCTAATTTCATATAAAAGGAAAGCTTTCTCTCTCATTTTCTCTAAGCATTACGAATCATCATCAAGTGAATGAAATCTTCTAATTGTGATAAAAAATTCATCAATTAAAGAAAGCTAAGGAGCAAGGTTTCAAGAAATCATTAATCCATTCAAGTGTCCATTTTCATGAAGGAGATCCATTGGAGGCAATTGAAGGATTCAAGCTACATAGTGCCCTTTTGGTGATCTCTCCATCCACCTTCTTCCAAGCCTATTCGAAATTCAAGAACACATTCAAGACTTGGTGTTGGAGATATACAAGTAAGAGATTGAAGACATCCTACCTTTCTACATTCCACATTTTGAAGCATACTTGTTTTTGAAGGATTTGAATCCTCCACAAGGACTTTTTACAAGCAAAGTGAATTTATGCATCTACTTTGTCCATTTCTGCAATTTCAATTACATATATTTGAGGTTAATTTCAAAATCGGGGTTTGACCAAGGCAAACCCCTCTCCCACAACAAACAATCCTCTTTTTCTTGTAGGTACAGGTTCAGGATTACAATTTTGAGACTAGATTTGGATACCCTTTTCGGCTTTCTTTCAGATAGTGCGAATAGATTTTTTGTTGAACCTGTGTAGGTCAGGGTCAACACTGTTGGGTCAGGATTGACATTTGTGGGTCAAGGTTGACCTTTTCCATAAGACGACATCAGAACAGAAAAATATTTCTGGGTTTTGTTCATCTCTGCATTCTGGTTCGGGATCAACTGTCAGATTTTCCAGAAATAGTCTACAGACCTTAGAAAACAACATTCTTTGATCTGCAACTTTGTAAGGTTGGTTCTTCTTCCTATCATTTTCAATTACTATAATCCAACATATTTATTCAATCAATTTACAGAATTTAAGATATCCTTCTTGTTCTCCTTTCCAAATAGTTGATTCATTTGTGCATTATCCCTTCTATTGGGTTGATCAACTTAGAACTCCCATTTGTGCATTTGAGGATAAAAAGGAGCATCTTATCTTCTCCTTAATTACAATTGTAATACTTAATCAATACAATTCAATTAAAGTTAAGGAATTCAATACACTTTAATCAAATCAAACAACAATTTACACATCAACACATTTCCTATTTCAAACATTACATTTCAAGATAATCAATAATCAATCAAATCATTCATTCTTTAATACATTTTACATTTTAATAAACATCTCTCTTTCAATCCTTTTCATTTTAAGCAATCTTCCATTTTATCCGTTACATTTTGGTGAGCCCACGATAGACAACTCTTTCTTTTTGGTGTTATATTTACATTGTTTATGCTAGATCTTGCATGTTCTTTCAAATTGCAGTTCAATTCAATAGATCAAAATATTGTGTTAGTTCATTTGCATTGTATTGGTGTATGAGCTTTACCACATCTAGTCCTACTTATAGTACCCCTGTTAGAAGAATCCATAGACTTATGGGTTCCTTTGATCCCAAGTCTTCCTCTCCTTTCCTTAGGATCCCAGATAATAATTTGATAATGTAGGATTTGAAAAATACAAATCCACAGAACGCCAAGAATACCTGCATGCAAATAACCTGTCACAAGAGAGAAGCAGAAGGAGGAAAAAGCAAAAATCAGAAGTTACTCAAAATGTGAGAGCAAAGTTATAATCTGAATTAATGAAAAAAGAATTACAAGGTTCAACCTATAAAGGTGAACAAAACCCTAAAGCCTAAAAAATCTAGGTTGCACATTAATGATTAATAAAAGAATTAATTATTAATGCACCTAAGAGAAAGCTTAAGCACTAAAGAGTAATAACTTAATTAATTAAATCAACATGATTTAATTAATAAGCAAAATAATGATTACTCTAACACCCCCCCTTAAGCTAAGCGTAGGGGGTAAGCTAACCTAGCACAACTATGAAAGCAAGAAATGGGTCCCAGCAACAAGGCCTGATCAGGTACCCAATACAAGGAAAGTTGCTTCTATTCTCTTTCTTATTCTATGGGTCTCACACCTAGATTCTGCTCCATGTATCTATGTATTCAATTTTTTTCTTTATGGAATTCTGGTAGATATCTTGGATGTTTCAGGTCCTGGGATCGTT
>MU226300.1:512204-545672 GCA_018584345.1 Thuja plicata
GTTTCATGGCTAGATCGAGTCTGGTTTTGAAGATATTAAAAATTTTCGGTATTGAAAACAGGGTACAGAAACTTCAGGCTTAGTTTTGAAGGCTTTAGAGGCCCCGAATGAGGTCAAAACTTGGGCTGAATGTAGCTTTGCTAACTTTATAGATTGTAGAGCGCTTCGTGGCATTTCTGAAATGGGTTTATAATAGTCAATCGGGTCAACTGGTGATGACTTATGGTCTCTGGAAGTCGGGCCACCTGAAATGGCAAAAAATGATTTTCCTTCAAAATTTCTATTCGGGTTTCAAAAGTTATTTTGAGCCGACTTTGATGTAATAAATTGAAAAATAAAATAATTCTAAGTCTGGTCAGCCCTAAGGGCTAAATTTCTGGAACCTTCTCGGGCGGTGGAAATTTCCTATATAAAGAAGGCCCGTAGTGTTGTCTTAGGCAGTTCGGGACAGTTCTAGGTAGATCTGGGTAATAATTTGAGGCTTTGTCCTATAGAACATTGTAAGGGTAATGCCCATGTGGCTTTGCATATTGTAATTCTAAAAATTTGTAATTCCACATTTGTGGAGATAATAAGAAGCCCATTTTTTGTTCTTGCAAATTGTTGTTGCTTCTCTGTTTCTGTTATGTGTTTGTGGTATTAAGGGGAGCACCCTTCATCACTGTGGCTCCTAATGTTCCACCGGTTGTGTCTTCTATTCCTGCTACTTCTTATAATTTTCCTAATGTTCCTAATATTTCTATGCCACCTATTTCCTCTAATGATTCCACAATTATTAGTTTGGCTCAAACTGTGTCATCTTTACAACAACAATTGGCATCTTTAACTCAATCCAAATTTAGCATTCCTACATGTGATATGGGTAGTCCTTTATCCCTAGACAACATACGTGCTACTGTCCCTCAGCAAGCCGATATGCCTCGTCTTGAGAATTACAATGGTAAAGGTGATCCTGTTACTCATTTTAAAACATTTCAAATCCTTTGTAGTGATTATGCTCATGACCATAGGATTTTAGCTAAATTGTTTGCTGGAACCTTTCGAGATAAGGCTTTACAATGGTATTGTTCCTTACCTCCTTATTCCATTGATTCTTTTCCTAAACTTGCCAATTCCTTCATTCAATAATTTCAAAATAAAATTGGACCACAAGTGTCCTTATCTGATTTAATGCATTGTAAACAAAACATTAAAGAAAAATTGACTGATTTTATTGGTAGATTTAAGCATTTGTATGCTTAGATTTCTTATCTTGTTCCTGATATTGATACTCAACATATGTTTATTTCAAATTTACAAAAAGATATTAGTGATAAGATTCTACTTACTGAATTTACCTCCTTTCAACAATTGTGTGCAACACTTCACCATTATCAATTACAAGTGAGTTAGTTTGAGAGAAACACTCCAATGGCTCCTGATCTAGTTCATAAGGGTGATAATGCTCCTAATCCTAATAAGTTTCAGAAACCTAACAACTATGTCAAGATTAATAAATAGATGAATGCAGTTTCTGATCAAGTTGTGGCTACATCCAATAATGTTTCTGCATCCACTACTTTCCGTATGAATCGTACATTTACTCCTCTCTCTGAAACTTTGAATTCTATAATGAATAGGTGGTTAAGTGCTAGTATGATTACTTTGCCTCCTATTCGACCTCTCCTTCCTACCACGATAGCTTCAAAATCCTTTGATTCTAAAGCTTTCTGCTAATACCATTGCCAAAATGGTCATGACACTGAAAAATGTTACTCCCTAAGGCATAAGATTCAAGACTTAATTGATTCTAAAGCTTTGTCTATTGATAATTTTTATGGTAATGGGAATAAATATGTTTCTCCTCCTAATCAAAACCTTCAAATTTACACCAATCCTTTACCTACACATGATACTAATGCTATAGCTCAACCATCTTCTGTAGACATTGTTTATGATTCAAAGATGGATGATCTTAATAAGATTGTTAATCATGTGGAGAGTGATGTGCCATATAAACTTATTGTTCAAGATCCTTCACCTCCACTTCAACTTCCAATTCCACCTAAAACTCAAAAAAAAACTAAGGATAAGCGACCTAGGGAACTTTTAATTACCTTTGATTATTCTGAATAAATTAATGCTCCCGATGGTCCCCTTTATATCTATGCTAGGATTGCTAAGATACCTACTCATGGTTGCCTAGTTGAGCCCACATCTTTAATAAATGTCATTACTAAAGAAAATCTTTTTATGAAAGGCTTTCAACGTGATTTTTATGACTCATATGATGCATAGATCCAAACTTTTAATGGCTTTCTTTATCCTGAACTTGGTTCTATTAACTTACCTATTGAACTTTGTGGTAAGGTTATAGATACTACCTTCATCATTATTCCTACTTCTAATCAATTCCAAATCAAATTTGGTTTACCTTGGATAACTGGTATCCATGCTATTGCTTCTCCCATTCATAAATCTCTTAAGTTAATTCATAATGGAGAAGTCAAAATGATTAATCATAGTTTGTTTGAACCTTGTAGGCCTAGAGATTGTGCTACTCTCAATTTTCTTTGGCCTTCATTACCTAAATCATGTCCACCTCACCCTGATCATCTCTTTCACTCATATCAAGCTTACAAACATCACAAAATTGCTGACTTAAGTATGCCTCGGATTGATTCCAACCGTAGTCTTTTGCCTACTCCTACACTACCTCCTTTATCCATTGCTACTAATAAAATTGATCAAACTTCTACTCTTCCATTACAACCTATTGAGAATCCTCCTATAGAGCATGTGAAGGAAACTGTTGTCATTCCTCCTAGTTCTCAGCATGTGCCAAACAAAGTTAAACGTAAAAAATATGCTAATGAACATCGTAAGAAGCGTAGAGCTAATGCTAGAGCTTATGCTTCTTTGATTCAAAACTCATTACCTAACTTTGATCAACCTATGCCTAATGCATTGGATGTTAATATTCATGATGTTAAGATGAATGAGTATAATGATCCCATTCGCATCTTGGATCCCATCTCAATCAACCTTGATGAGGAGGACACTCTCGATGATCCTATTGATCTTAGTGATGAATATGAGACCATTGACCTTGATAATGATTTACCTCATATGCTTTCAACTCAATTAACATTTCAACCTAGTAATGAGCATTGTGATTCTCAAGAGGATCCTTGTTTGGAACTAGCTATCATTCCTACTATATTGGATATAGTCCCTCTTGCGAGTTGCCCACCTACCCTAAATAACATCAACCAAGATGGGGAGGGTTGACAACATGCTTGATTGGATTATCCTTTATGGTAGCCCTCTTTGTGTTTGTATGTTGTAATGTGATTCCCCCGTATTGTGTTTTTTTTTAAATGTTTGTTAGACTCTTTTATACGACCCTTGTTACATTATTGGTGCAAGCCGATAAAGGAATCAAAACTATTGTTCAATTCCTCTATATGTATCTATATTCTTATATATGTTGTTTAATGTTATGTTGTACTTGTACTATTATTCTAACTATTTTCCTTGTACAAACTGCTTGGATCTGTGACATGGTAGCACTAATTCTTTTTGGTCTCCAGGTTGTCCGAAAAGATTCCTCTTTGTAATTCTTAAAGTTTCTTTCCTCCTTTATGATTGTAGTTATACTTTCTTTGGGGAATGATGTCAATTCATTTGCAATAATATTATATTTCTATGTACATGTTATCTTATGATCATACTAAGCCCACATTAGGTAGATCCCTTTTGTGTTCTTATGTATGTTTATGTATTGTTTCCCTTGATTTGTCTTCCTTTGGGGGCAACTTGTAGTGGAAACGTAATCCGTAGAGTTTCTTATGTTTCCGTTAAAACCATTGCTCATGTTAAAGTGTTAGCAATGACTTTAACATGGGGGCATACACTCTACTCACTTGTTGCACACACTCACGTTCAAAATAGTTTTCAAGATTTAAAACTTTTCCCTTTATGGATTAAAAGAAGCTAATCCTTAAAGCATGGTCACATTTTTACTTTTTTAGGATCTCTTGATCCCTCCAATTTAAATTTACACAGATCTCTTAATCCTGCCAGTTTTCAATTTACAATGTTTTGATCCCTTTAAGAATAGATCTCCCTAATGGGTTGACTAGTGAGTAGTCACATTCACTAGGCGGTTCAACTCCATCTTTCCAGTTACACTTTTTGTGTGGTTCACAATGAGACATAAGTTCTCATTGGGCGAGATAATCACACCCTTTTCTCTCTTTCCTTAACTAAGTGATGTCTCTCTTATCGTGATCTTAGGGTTGATAAAGACTTAAGTCCCTTTGGGGCTTGAGGGTTTCTTTATCCCTTTTGGTTCCAATAAGATTGTCTTTTTGAATATTCTCCTTTACCAAGAGTTTGTGTTGAGCTCATACTCTTGCTAAAGTTGGGCTAAATGTATAGTCAGAAAATGGAAGCACTTCCATTTTAGACTTGTTTAGCATTCCAAGTATGTGGTTTGGGGTTATGAAAAGTGCCTTGAATGGGTTCCTGATCTTGACATGGCTTACCCCATGTTCTGTCCCTCTTTTCACTCCTGTTTAGCCTAATTTCTGCATTCTAGATTGCAAACTGGTGTTTCTGGGCTTCAGGGTCAGGGTCGACCTCAACCCTAACCTAGGTCAGGGTTGACCTCAACCCTAACCTAGGTCAAGGTGGACCTCAACCTTCTAGGTCAGGGTTGACCTCAATCCTGACCTAGGTCAAGGTGGACCTCGACCTTGACCCATGGTTTAGATCCCAGGGTCTCACAGTTTTTTTATGTCGGCCTTTGCAAAAAGTGTTTCCCACTTCCAGGTCACCTATTTTGGGTTTTGAAGTGTTGATTCCTAAATTATATTTAATATAGGTCCTCTCCTAGGGGTAAAGGCTTTAATGGAAATTTAATCCTCTGATGTAAGCCTCCTTAGAATATTGTGCCCTAATTTCATATAAAAGGGAAGCTTTCTCTCTCATTTTCTCTAAGCATTATGAATCATCATCAAGCGAATGAAGTCTTCTAATTGTGATAAAGAATTCATCAATTCAAGCAAGCTAAGAATAAAGGTTTCAAGCAAGCATTCATCTATTCAAGTGTCCATTTTCATGAAGGAGATTCATTGGAGGCCATTGAAGGATTCAAGCTACATAGTGCCCTTTTGGTGATCTCTCCATCCACCTTCTTCCAAGCCTATTCCAAATTCAAGAACCCATTCAAGACATGGTGTTGTAGATCTACAAGTAAGAGATTAAAGACATCCTACCTTTCTACATTCCACATTTTGAAGCATACTTGTGGATTGAAGGACTTGAATCCTCCACAAGGTCTTTTTACAAGCAAGGTGAATTTATGCATCTACTTTGTCCATTTCTGCAATTTCAATTACATATATTTGAGGTTAATTCCAAAACCGGGGTTTGACCAAGGCAAACCCCTCCCCCACAAAAAACAATCCTCTTTTTCTTGTAGGTACAAGTTTAGGATTGCAGTTTTGAGACTAGATTTGGATACCCTTTTCGACTTTCTTTCGGACGGTGTGAATAGATTTTCTGTCAGACCTGTGTAGGTCAGGGTCGACATTATTGGGTCAGGGTTGACATTTGTGGGTCAAGGTCAACCTTTTCCATAAGAAGACATTGGAACGGAAAAATATTTCTGGGTTTTGTTCGTCTCTGCGTTTTGGTTCAGGATCAACTGTCAAATTTTCCAGAAATAGTCTATAGACCTCAAAAAATAGCATTCTTTGATCTGCAAGTTTGTAAGGTTGGTTCTTCTTCCTATCCTTTTCAATTATTATAATCCAACATATTTATTCAATCAATTTATAGAATTTAAGATATCCTTCTTGTTCTCCTTTCCAAATAGTTGATTCATTTGTGCATTAGCCCTTCTCTTGGGTTGATCAACTTGGATCTCCCATTTGTGCATTTGAGGATAAAAAGGAGCATCTTATCTTCTCCTTAATTACAATTGCAATACTTAATCAATACAATTCAATTAAAGTTAATGAATTCAATACACTTTAATCAAATCAAACAACAATTTACACATCAACACATTTCCTATTTCAAACATTACATTTCAAGATAATCAATAATCAATCAAATTATTCATTCTTTAATACATTTTACATTTTAATAAACATCTCTCTTTCAATCCTTTACATTTTAAGCAATCTTCCATTTGATACGTTACACTATTTCCAAAAAAATTCTTCCTTTGCAACTATTTCTTCATGTTCTCTTAACAAATCTCTTTCCTGGTCGAATCTCTCCTTATCCATTCCCAACTACATAATGATCTCATTCAAATATTTGAGTTTCTGTTCTATCTTCTCTTTGGAGGTGAATATGTTATTGAAATGTGTTCTATTCCATATGAGAATGTTTTATGTATTTGAGTTTAGATATAAAGAAAAACAATTTTGAACCTTTTGGCCTACATTCCAACCACCATTCTGAAATTAGAATCAGGAAATTGTTATCTTTCAACCACATAGTTTCAAATTTAAAGGGATAGTGCATTGGTTTATTTTCCCTAAGCATTTCCATTTGGATGGGAAAATGGTCTGATCGAGAGGTTGGGGAAATGGACGCTTTGAAATCAAATGAGAAAAGGGAGAGGTCCCCTTTGAAGAAAAACCTATCTAGTTTTTCTGCAATGTTGCTAGGTCCCAGCCTTTTATTATTCCATGTAAATTTACCGTTCTCAAGTTTGATTTCCATCAAAGTTTCTGCTTGAAGCCAATCTTTGAAGTCTGATTGAGATTGAGATTCCCTTTGAGAACCTCCCATCTTTTCTGAAGAGTGAGCTATTGCATTAAAATATCCCCTAATGAGGATGTTCTCATTCTCTATGTCACATAAATTTTCACTTAATTCTTTCCACACTTCCTATTTTCTCCTTCTTACATTGGGCCCATATACATTTATTATGTGAAACTGAAGATTTGACTACAAACATTTAACTTCTCCGCTCATCGAATTTGCTTTTTTCCTTTAAATAGTGAATTTAACTTGGATTCCATATGATAGAAATGCCCCAGAGGAACCTAATGCATCAAATCCCTCAACTAGCCAAACCCCAAGGGATTTAGAGAAAATGGATAGTTACTCAGTATTCTTTTTTTTTTTCCCTGAATGAGTACTAAATTTGGTTTAGCCATCAAAATGCAGCATTTTACTAGTCAGTGCTTGCTAGGGGCATTAAGACCCCTAAAATTCCAAGAGAGGACCTTCATTGTGACTTGGGAAGAAACTTGCCCTTCCCTAATTTTAGGTATTCGATAAGTTTTGCTTGACCTTGATCCTCTTCATCTTCTGATCTTAATGTAGCCAAAGATTTCCTACCTTTACATTTTTTCTTAACCATGCCACAATCGGCCGTTGTTCTGTTGATATAAGACTTTTGGAAACCTAAACTAGGAGGAGGTAGAGTAGGGGAGTCCTCCAGAGTAGTATTTCTGTCCCTTCCCAATCCTCCCAATGTTATCTCCTGATACATATCTGGTGTTTTATAGTTAGAGTATCCCATTCCCTCAATGGAGTTCCATCTTTCTTCCTCTTCCACATAGTCCACTTCTAAGAGTCTCTCATCAAATGTACTTGGGATATTGTTAGTTCCTTTGAATCTTAGATTAGAACCACCAAAAAGTTCATATATCGCCTGTATTCATGGAGAAATAGGGGATACAATATCTTGATAATCTGATGGCAATTTCTCCAAGCTCACCACATCTTTATTTTTGCCCACTAATTTCAAAGGGATGGTCCCGCTTCTAATCCTACTTCTTGATTTTAACTTTTTAAGTTTTTCTCCCATTCTGAAACTGATCTACTTCAACTCTTTTTCCCTAATTCTTTTCGATTTCCTAGTTCCCGAGATGTTATTGGAGGAGTTGAAATCACTATTTTCTTTCATCCTTTTAGATGGAGATGTATGAGTTCTCATGTTTTGATGGTCAATATTCATCCCTACCTTTGCAATGACCCATAAATCACTTATCTTTGTTTGCAAAATGTCACCATCTTGCATATCAACTGATACTGACTGAATTTCCATGGAGGTAATCTATCCCTTTGTTGTGTTATCAATTTGTTGCACTACACATTGTGATAAAGTAGTTTCTTCCTTCGTGACTTGATCAGGCAAGTTAGATATCATTTCTGCATGGACTTCTCTAAACCATTGTGTCAACAATTGTTCAACTGCCTTGGGATTGAATCTAGAGATTCAAGAGGGAATCTCCTCTATTGCAAATGCATATCTGGGTATCTGTATTGTAAGAATACTTAGATTCATCATAGAATGAGTTCTTAAATCCCTACATCTATTAATGGTTCCCAGATGAAGCACGCTTTCGCTACTTTGAAGTTCCTAATGATCCTGTGGATTGCTGCAATGGGATATTGGAGGCTCCAATAAGAGAGTTTTTGGTTTTTCTCTCTTATGAATTGAACCACTAATTCTCCAGTATAAAAACCAAAGGAATACTTGCATAATTTATTTATATTTTTCCATATTACCATCTCTACTTGAAGTAAGAGATCCATTCAAGATTCCTACCTCCAGAAAAAGAACCAAAGTTGAATTTTTGTGACTGTTGATATCTTTGTTGCTCTAATCCTAGTGTCGGTGTGGAGAGAGTGTGTGTGGATCTGTATCTATCAGTGTTGAATTGTCAGATTTAGAGTCCTGTGAACCTTCCACCTGACTGTTTATATTTTCTATCTCTGAATGTGTCATTGGATTTTGCATTCCATCCGAGGGGATCCCTTGAATGTCATAGGATATGAGCTACATCCATGTCCCAAAATTGGATTTAATCTTCAAATATCTTGGTAAGTCTTTAGAGAGATCCATGAGTAGGTATATCCATGTTGAGGCAAAGATATGATAATATTGGTGTTTGTATTCCGCAGGGAGATTGTTTAATCTTATCCACATTGGTATGAACTTGACCACATTTGTGGAGCTCACAAAGTTAGGCATCCATTATTGCATGTGCAGCTCGGAGTTGTTGTAAAACCAAGCCTTAATCTTAAATATGTTATCTCTGCTAGTCTTATCTATAAATATGAAGAGATAATACCCGAGCTCCACATTAAGAGATTCAATTATGAGAATATTAGTCCATTTAGAAAATGCCCAAGAAGAAAGTTGAGAGTAGGATAATGTTGTATTCTAAAATATGCAAATGAATGCCTGTTGAACTAGGAAATGACTTCTTTGAACTAAATAATCCGTAGAGAAAGTAATGGGGAATTTTCCTTGGCTTGTGTAAGGAAGACCATCCCTTGTTGATCTTTTATTTGTCTCCTTCTCGGGTTCTTGCGTGCTAATGTCTAAGATTTGACCCCACATTGTTTCATCCTTATGACCCGGTTGTGATAACAGTGAGCTCTATTTGGGAGTTTGAATAGGCCTCCATTTATAAGTGAATTTGCTCTTTTTGTGGGAAAATTTATTATGTCAGGGAACGATGTCCCTATTCTTAATGTTTCTAAAAAACTAAGTTCTTTGTTTGTGAATCTCCCAGTGGATATTGGACCAAGCCTTCTTCGGTAAGGGGGGATTGATTGGTCTCCCCACTTTGGTCAGGGGAAATATAGGAATGAGGTTTGGGTTGAACGTTAGAGAAAAAATCTCCTTATGTCTACTGGAAAGACTTCTGAAGCCTTTTTGTACCTCCCCTGGCAGAGAAATCTGAGCTCTGCTTTCATGAAACTATGTTCCTTTAGTTCCAAGATGTGACCGTTTGGAAATTTCTGAATTCATATAACGACTGGTGGTTCTAAAAGTCCTCGTTTGCCAGACATTTCCAAAATTTCCTCTAGGAGTTAGAGCTTTATCAACCCACTGGCCGTTCTGAAATACCCATTGCGGAGAGTGACTTATTCCCACTGAGCCTGAAGATTTTCCTCCCACTACAACTGAAAATTTTCTTTGGTTCCAATTCTTCATAGTTCAACTTTTCTATTTTCTTTATTATGGATGTCTTGTTTGATTATATTCCTTATTGTTTATTTATCTTAGCTTTATTGGATAATTTGTCATATTAGATTTCTGAAATCTGCTAAATAAGTTAGATGTTTTTTTTTGTTTTTTTTTCTTTTGAAGCTGTTGAAAGATAATCTGCTTTCTCCTACGTCTTTTTGATACTTTCAAGACATAGGTACTCTAAATTTTCTACGATATATTTAATAATAATCACACAAACAATACTTCATTAAACCCAATATCAACAAGAACTAAAGTGGAATAGAAGACAATGGTGGGTTCAACAGAGAGTATATTCCACTAATCAAAGAAGAATGCTAACTTTCTTGCCACGTAAGGTTTGTGATAGGGCTAGAGATCATTTCTTGCCCAATTCCAAAGCTTTTTGTCTGTCATTGCCACCAAAGATGAAAGATAAGATTATAATTTCTCTAATTATTGTTGTTGATTATCAATCATTTTAAAGTCATTTCACTAGTACCCATCCGTTTTTTCCGTTCTACAATTGTTAGACTATTTGAGCTTCTTAGAATCATGAGGAGGTCCTTTGCGCAACTTCACCAATTCACACAAGCTCACTAGGTGGCAAAAGAATACAAAAAAAATGATTATTTTTCGTTTCAAACTCATTCCATTTTCATGTGGAAAGTTAGGTATGTATGTATGTATGTATAGTCATTCTATATTCTACAATTGTATGGAAAAAATAGTGTTTTGAATACTTGAATACTGTTTTCTTTCTATGTGAAAAATAATGATAAATAATAATAAGATCATTTCTTATTTTGAAGTCTTTTTATTTATGTATAAAGAGTGATTTATCATTTTTAAATCATTCCATTTTCATATATTCTATCTTTCATTCATTCATCTAATAGATCTAATATTTTGGTAGTACTTTCATCAAAAACTCTACATTCTATGCAAGTGATCATAATTAGTGTGTATTAGAGATTGAATTTAATTTTGTCTAACTACTCTCTCTTTACCACACAATAGGCGAGATATCCCAAAACCTGCAACTTTTGGTGTGACGGTATTGTCCAGAAGAATATTAGTTGATTTCACGTCCCTGCTAATTCTGAATGAAGATATGCCAAAGCATCTGCACTACCCATCGCAATCTGCAAGCAACTCTGCCAAGTCAAATGGCCCGAGTGCAGATAATGAGAAATTGGTCCACCCTCCATGAATTCGTATACAAGAAGAGGAAATTGTGTTTGCAGGAAACCTCCCACCAAGCTCACCACTTTTTTGTGGTTAAAACACGAGAGAATTACGATTTCGTTGATAAACTGGTTCATGGCTTCCTCACTTTCTACACCGATGGGAAATTCTTTGAACTTTTCAATGGCCACAGCTGTACCATTTGAAAGGATGCCCTTGTATACCGTGCTTGAAGCATTGCTACCAAGCTTCATCTCATCTGAATAATCTCGAGAAGCACTTTTGAGCTCGTTTTTAGAGAAGATTGTGAAGATTTTGCCCTCCATCTGTTTTCCCTTTTGTACGAGGATTCTCTCTAGCAAAAACCCTCTGTTGCGTCGGAAGTACTCATCCCTCACATTTTTCAGGTAACGCAATCTCAGCAACCAGACTAATACACACACTCCAGGAAACTGCAACGAATGCAGAAACAGAGCCTGGAGACATAACAAACAGAATTGTTATTAACTCTGCACTCGTTATTTTTTTTCTTAAAAATGACTCCATTAGAGATATTTGATTTTGAGTATAGTCACCTATTCAATGTAGACCATTGCTGCCATAACAAAATAATCAACAACAAATGAAAAGCCAATTACAAATAACTATTTTCACAACATGAATAGAAATTTTTTAACCTTGAGAAGAAAGAACAACCTTGTGTGTGTGTATGTGTGTGTGTGACATAGCTAGTCATTGTGCTGCATAAACGCTTATCACAGTTAACCAACCTCAATGATAATACCTGAAATACCAAATACAGACTCATAACAAACTTTCTATACCAAGTATATATTTATGTTCCTATATAGGTATTAGTATGCACAGTTAACTCCATATATTTCTCCCTTGCTATGTTTATATGTATATATTTGTACACACACACATTTATATAGAGTTATGTCTATTTAAATGTCTTTACATATACACAAAGACAGATGAACATGTGCATACTTGTAGAGATATAGAGAGCAATTTAAATATATTAGTTTCCCATATGCAAGTCTAATGTGTGTGCAAATGTTCATAATCTATTAAAATCCAATGACTGTCAAGCATCCTTGATGGATGCTTCTACTCATTTATTGTGTTTTTCTCTTTAAGCTTTCATCATAAAACAACAATAAAGTATATTATCTAACCATGTTTTCTTTGCTTTCAATGCAATTACATGAACTTTCCAACTGCCAAACTTGACAAGTACTTATGCTCATTGTAAATCAAATTCCTTTATACCAGAAGGTCAAACTTTACTTCATCCCTTACAAGATGTTCTTTGTTGTAGGTATATTAAACTCTCTCATTTCCCCTCTCTTTCATTTTATTTTCTCTTATTCAACCTCGAACTAAAGTTAGGGAATCGATGATTAAGAAATAATGTTTCAAGGTATGCACCTTGCAAATTACTCATTTCACTTTCCATTGTTTGTGCAATTCTGTTGTTCTATATTGCACCACACTGTTCATATTGCATTTTCATCTGCTTCAAAAATACAATCTTACAGTTCCAAAAACCTTCTCAATTGTTGTTCTTTATCATTGTTCCAGATTAAATATAATTCATTGTTACACTTAAATTCACAGTTTCTAAATGCTACCATGTTAAATTTCTTTCATTGTTATGTATTCTCATAGCTCCACCATTTAGAAATTATGTACTGAAGGCTTTCCATCTCAAGTATTCCTCAAGATTTCCATATTTTCAAAGTGTATTGAACACCTGCAACCATACAGTTGTACATATTTTGATTTTCCACAATATATTCAAACCATTTTTATAATACATTATACACAACGTTTACCTCTCGCACCTTTCTCCCACTTCAATGATTGTTGATATTGGGTTTCTCCTTTCATCCAACAATAGATAGATAGATAGATAGATAGATAGATAGATAGATTATTATTTATCATTATTTTTCACATAAAAATAAAAAAATATTCAAATATTCAAACAACATATTTTCCCTACAAATGTGGAATATAGAATGACCACACACACACACACACACACACACACAGATGTGTGTATATATAGTTATGTCTGTTTAAATGACTATATGTATACACAAAGACAAATGAACATGTGCATACATGTACATATATAGTGAGCCATATAGATATAGTGGTTTCCCATATGCAAGTCCAATGTGTGTGCACATGTTCATACACATAGAAAGACACCCTCTTCGTTGATAATCTATTGACATCCAACAACTGCCAAGCATCCTTCATGGATGCATCTACTCATATGGATCTCAGAAAAGAAAAAGAAAGAAAGAAATTAAGAATATTATGCTTAGCATATAGAAGAAATATCAAAAAAATGACATGCATAGCGTTTATCAATGAAATGCACTCAACTAGACCCGCTTCAATCATAGCCAACTCAAAGAATGGAAAAACAAACTAGATCAAAACACTCTTAACATGTTGAGCCCTTCGCTTCTCAATCATCTCTGCAAATTAACCAATCCAATAGCTCAATCAAGTCATCTTTCTCTTTAGTCCACTATACAAAATTTAGCTACAAGTGGAGAGAAACGAGGCTCCCACAAGGGTAGAGCCCAGCTTGTATGTTTTTGTCATGGTTCCTAGCCTTTATCTTGCTCTCTGCATGCTTTTTGTTCACTAGTTTTACCCTTGGTTCATGTCTTTTAAGCCCTAAATGCAAAAACCCTATGAAAAAATCTTAAACCCTTGGTCTATGGTGGCTATTCTAATTATTTGTTACCTTTTTATGCCACTTAAGTTCCTATTTATCACAAATTTTAAGTTGGAGGTCGACGGGGCCAAGTTCTTTTTCCTAAATGACCTTTATCTTTTCCTAAGTTTTGAAGTAATTTATTTACCCCCAGGCGGCAACAAATTCCTTTTCAATCGAACGGTCGTCGCGATGCCTTAATCACTGACATCAAGAACAAAGATTTATTGAGGCATCATGCTTTGTCGACGTGTGTCCATGGCAGGGCCGTGCTGAGGTCAAAAATTAAAGGTAAAGATCAAGTGCATCTCCATTCATTGGACGGTTTGTGTGATCCCTTGATCACCAAGATGCAGTTATTTTATCTTTGAGGAAACACACCTTGTTGACGAGTGGCAAGTTGTAAGAACTTGGGCCCGTCAACGACTATTTAACGATCGAGCAAGTTTCTCTTCATCATGCGGTGGGCACTATGCCTTGAAACCAAGATGCATGATAGTTAATCTTTGAGGCATTGCACCTTCGTGCCACGTGTCTGTGGCGGGGCCAAGCCTGAGATTAGTAGGAAGTTAAATGACGGTTTGATCAGAATCAATCCAACGGTCGACGCTATCCCTCAAAAGTAGAGAAGAAGATTTTTAGTGATCAAGGAAACATGCCATGTCGACGCATGGAAGGTTGTCAAAATAAGGGCCCGTCAAGCGGTAAGATAAAGGTCAAATAGGTCAAGATGCATCCGACGGTCAGCGTATTGCCTCAATGCAAAGACGATCAATATCTATCATTTGAGGCATTGCACCTGCATGCTACATGTCCTTTCTGATTAGGTGGGACCTATGGTTTGTAACGAAGGTTTGGGTTAATATACACTTTAGTATCTTTTGATTTGACGGTGGGTGCTATGTCTTAAAGAAAAGTTGTACGAAAGATATTCTTTGAGGCATTGTTCCATCATGCCACGTGTCCATGGCGGGCTAGGTTGAGGTCAATAAAGTAAGGTAATGATCAATCGAGTCTTATTTGATCGAGTGGATGGCATGATGACTTAAAGTAAAGGTGACCATTGAGGCATTGCACCAAGGTGACATCTGGCACTAATGATGTCACTATTACATTTGAGTCCTTTTTTTGATAGCTATGCTCGCAATTCTGACACTACCCCGTCGATGAAGTGACACAGGCCAGTGTTGAAGTTTTTGTATCAAAATCATCAATGGCTGGTATGTTCATCGTTATTGCAATGGTATTGACCACCATAATATGCACCGGCTACGATGGTTAACATGTCGTTGTTACACATTATTAGTATCGCAATCACAATGAGTATACGATGGACATGTTGTACATTCGACGTCCAGATGTTGGATTATTCTGACATCTAGACATCGCATGTAGTGCTTTGGCATCGGTCCTTCTCTGGCTACAATCACAATTGGGACGGTAAGCTATATATATATATATATATATATATATATATATATATATATATATATTTGTTGTTCATGGAGTGAGACCTTAAATTACTGTGCTTCTCTTTGTTTCGAGAATATTTTAACATTCTCTACTTACCAGGGCCAACCACATGAATGTGGAAGCTCATTTGGCCCCTCCTAGGAGCCTTGTATGACCCTTTATGACACTTTAAGACCTCTAAGATGTATTCTTAGGGATCGTACAGGGTCATAAGGGGTCCTGGGACACAACAGCTGAGAAACATAAATGTAGACATCATGGTCACAATTTTTTGGAGACACAACATAATTGAGTGGTATACCCAGACAATGCAATGCAACCACTACTCCTCCAGTTCCAAGTTGACACTGCAGGATCCAAAAACCATAGATAAGGAATAAATTTAGAGAGCACAGGAGGAGGGCCATAACTCCCAAAATTATATAGGGACCATGTATTATTTTGGTCGTTATGGCCCTCCTCTTCTCTCTAAATTTATTCCTTATCTATGATTTTTGGATCCTGCAGTGTCAACTTGGAACTGAAGGAGTAGTGGTTATCTTGCATCGTCTGGGTACAACATTCAATTATGTTTTGTCTCCAAACAATTGTGACCATGATATCTTTATGTTTCTCAGTTGTTGCTATATCTACATTTATGTTTCTCAGCTATCATTTTTATGTGCATGTTCTTTATGTGTTTGGATTCTCTCCCTCGCATCCAAAATAATATTTTCCCACTATGAATCGAGAATGCACATGCAACTGCGTAGAATATGCATGGATAACATGATAGAGAAAAATAGTCTTTACGATTGCAATTTCGGCAATATCTTTATGATTAAATATGTAGATTGCAGCGTAGGTGGTTCAAAGTTTTAAGAACAAGGGGGGCTTCTATTACACTTGCAGGCTTATTTGTCTCTATGGTTCCTAGTGTATTTGAAAAAATTGAGCAGGCCAATATTTTGGTTTAGAGTGGCCTGTTTAATGTTATGAAGGTCAATCATAATCAGATTTATATAAGTCACATGATACATATGCTAAATATTGCATAGTAGACAATAAAAAATTAGAGCTACATGAAACTAAATACAAAATGACATGGTAGTAATGAATAACCCACCCTTGAAGGGAGAGATATAACAATTCATTGTGTCAAAAAAAAAGGCAAAATCACAACAACATAATGCATAAGTATATAAAGTTCATTAGCTAGATAACTTTTTATAATGATGATGAACATATGGATATCTAGACACTAAGTATGTTTCAACAAAAACATTTACCAAGAATAGTATTCCAAACATTATGTTAAACAAATAAGTTTCATGTCTACGTTTTCTCTAAAGATGACCTAGTTTGTTGACAAAAATGCCAACTCCAAAGAAGTAGTCCATCATAACATTCCTATCGTCACAAGTGCAAAAATCTTCATTGTGATCATGGAAGATACTCAAAGCAGCATAGTCATCATTAGTACAAGATTGCTTGAACACCTCCCACACCTCCACCATTTTATTTTCAAAGACAAATCTATTATCAAAAATTGAGCCAAGCCTGCCAGAGATAATGTTTGGATTGATGGTCTGAATCCCCTGCACAACTTTTTCTAAATTTTCGGAAATAACCACATGTTTAACCACCTTCAAGACCCATTCTAATTGAATGGTAACTTCAAAGAGAGTAGAAAATACTAGTTTATAGATCACCCTATCATGTACATGTGAGCCAACAATATTATGTTTCAAAAGCTAGAGAATAGAATGTTGGATGTCATCATCACACCCATTAAATAATCTGGAGCACTGCTCTTCCAAGGACTCCAAATGACAACATTCAATATATATGTATGTATGATTATGTAAACATACACATATTTATGTATATATAGGTATGCATGATTATCATACCACTTCTAGGCTTGTTTATCAGTCTTACTGTTGTCTATACTAAGTTTCAACTTGCAAATTAAATGCACAAATAAATAACCAAAAAGAAGTTTCATGCCTCATGTTTTTCATTTTGTCACACAATTATATCTGATTATAAACAGTTCAATATAGTGATAGTTAAGCTGCAAGATAGTCTTATCTACTGAATATTTACATATACATTGCTATACGAATGCTTTGGGTATGTTAAAGAGTGGAAAAAATACATTGATCCAATAATAGAAAATACATTGATCCAATAATAGCAAATACATTACAAATGCGAAGCTCACTGTCTCAATGAAATAAATAGTGTATAAAACAATATATGGTTCACAACAATAGAAAGCATGCAATGACAGCAATAACATTGCATGATGCTCGAGCTCAAATTCAAAATAGTAAGTGTATTAATGTATGATCTAATAGAAGCAACCTCATTGATCATTACCTTTGACTCCTACATCATTATAGAAGAGATAACTACCTACAACAATATTTCATAATTCCTCCTTTTAAGCCATAGGTTAGTTTAAAATGGATAAAGTATACAAACACACCAATTTAATCCCAAAACATCATTCATTTCTAGATCAATACTTCTACTATAGATTTCTATATTCTATATTTAGTTATTTATGCTAAATATTGTGAACCTTCCATCATTTTACATATCCATTCCACATTCACCTTAACTCTAATCAAACACAAACTGAGTAAATAATCATACATAACTTCATAAGGCTCCAAGCTTCCAAATCAAGCTTGAGCTTCACAACAGAAGACCAGTGGAAAGTGGCAACTTTCCCATTTTACCATAGTTAGGGCCCTCTTTTACCATGCTTTATGAGCTTTATGTTTTTACCATTCTTTATGAGCTTTATGGCTTCCAATAAATTGATTTGGACTCTTAAAGACCCGGAAAATACCTCTACCACCACACATAAAATGGATCAACCTTTTTTTTTTGTCTTCTATAAGGTGATTTCTTCCAATTTGTTGTCAATTGAATGTAGAATTACTCTGCAAGAACAAGGACATGTTGAGCTATAAAGAGGTTGTTCACAAGTACATAGATTCTTCCATGTTGGAGGAAAAGAGGAGAATGGAAGTGAATGTATTGAAATCTCATTTAATTGAATGATAATGCATACTTGGCTTTCTTCTTGGTGGATTTTTTTCTGCAAGGTTTTCTCCATGTAAATCCTATACTATATGATGCTCTTATGTTTCTGATTTGTGTCTCTTTGCTACTATCTTATGATGATGTTATGCTTTATTTATTTCTGGCATAAGCTCTCTAAGGTAGTGTTGTTAAGCATGATATGATGATTAATTTTTAGCATCACCACAAAAGATGGATCCAAACATAGTGATTCCATATCAAGGCAACTTAATTTCAGATTTCATAACTGGTAAAAAATGGTTGTCGAGGAGAAGCTAGATCATAGAAAAAATACATGGATGAAGAAAAACAACAAGTGGTTGAGCAAATGAAACATTAAATTGCAATAATTCCCCAATGCTCATGAAGAGATAAAAAGACGTGTTATAAAAATTCAAGGCTGTCATGTGGAGAAAGCAAATTGGTCAGGAAAAAAGACATTATGTAAAGAGTTCAATCCCACATGGGAACATAATGAAAAAGACTAGTTGCTAGTGGAAATCAAGGATAAGGCTAGAGACTATTAGTAACATAACTAAGAACCATATGTCATCATCTTAGATATTAGACAGGTAGATGGATGGTTTCCAAAGAAATTAGGGAAGAAAAAATGTGTATTCTCTATACCAAAGGGGGTAGTTGAAATTGAATGGTACTTTATCCTTGAGTGCATTCCTTACCAAGATATTCATGCAATATGAGAGAAAATTGAGGGTTTATTGTTTAAACTAACTTTTCAAGGAAGCAAGGCTTCACAAAACATCTGATTTGACCTTTCCCCAATAGACCCCAATGCCATACATCATAATAAGAAAAAATTATAATAATAATAAATAAATATTAAAGCTTCCTCCTAAATTGGAATTTGTTCAATTTTTCTCTATGTGATTTTACCTTTCCCCAATATACCCAATGCCACATCACCACAATAAAACAGAAAATAATAATAAATAAATAAAATGAAACATATGATCATTCAAATTAAAATTATTAGGCACCACTTTTAGGCTCTCAGAATAAAAATTGTTATAGGTTTATCTCCATTTTGTCTATTTTTGGAGCATCCAATTTCACATAATTTCTAGGCTTTTGATAAAGTAACAAGATTTCAAGGATGATAACCCCTTTGGATGCATGATTAGAGGTTAGGACGAAAACCCTACCTCATTAGTTTAAACTACAAGCATTCCACCACTGATTAAATTCCTTAATCTCTTTCATGGTTGAGAGATCAAAAGATATGGAGAAATTCCACTATTAGGATCCCGCTATATAATATTACAAGTGTGATAGAAGTCACACCAGTCACCTGTATCATCAGAACCCCATTGTAGGGTGCGCACATTAACAATGCATCATTAGTAATTGCTATCGCCCTTCCAACCATCACAAGAGTGCATCAATAAGAGACCGTGGGTTTGATCATTAGGGTTTAACTATGCCCAGCAATAGAAAATTCATTTGCAGGTGCCAAAATTCACAGAGCATTGATCCATGCCACCAGTCACATCTGAGATGCCATGATTCAGGTCATCTGCAGAAGAGATTATACGACAGGGTATTTACATCATTGCAATAGAGCACTAATGGAACATTGAGAATCCAAATTTCTCATTCCCTCCCACGATCAGTTGCTATAGTCAACATGAACCTGTAAGTTGGGGTTTAGAATGTTAAAATCCTTGTAATCAGTTTGGGTGCCTAGTGTGCCGATGCTCCCCTATTTAATTGAAATATTTATCTTATATGACTAATGTTTGGTTGAACTCAAATATCAACAGTGAAAATTTGATTTGTCTTTGCAGTTAGTGTGTGCCATTAAGTTTTTTGTGAAACTATAAGTTTAAGGCATCACTATTTAACCTGTGTCAGCTGAAGCTTTTTCCACCATTGCATACTTTTTGGGCTGCTAACCTAGCATAAAAAGGGATAAGTAGGGGGTTTCAAATAAATTTCTGATTAGTGACAGAGAGATTATACACAACGACATTCAAAATAGAAGAGCCTAGTAACATAGTATCTAAGTAGAATCCAAAAATTTCATTGATGCAATTGATTTCATATAGTTACACCTAGTTAGTGGGCGTATTCTTATGATATGTTTTGGTTATGACATATATCCTTCAAGATGAAATTTTTATTAATAATTTGTGATCGGGTGGAAATCTTGTGCTTACTTATTATATCCTTTATTTGTGTTACATCATGGAAGCAAGTATACCCTGTCTAGTGTTACATTTTTTATTTTTTGTAGTGCTTCTTTTAAAAACTGAAAACAACTTAAACAATTGTACAAGGATGCTTGTCAATAGTGATTTAAAAAGGATATTTCTATTCCATTATCACTTTCAATTAAATTTAATGGATAATGGTTGTTCCACCAAATGGATCATTTTTGTCAACATTATATGTTTTATTTATGTCATCCAAGTAGAGTCACATTGCTATTTTCATTGAAATAGTTAGGCGATAGTTTCTGCTTTTTGAAACCATATATGTTTTGGATCATAAACAATGCATGATGCCCTAGCTTGCAACCCGTGATCCATCGAAAAATTTCCTCATGAAATTATCATAAACGGGGAGTACCACATAGTGAATATCAATAGAAAAATAAATAAAGAGAGATCAAACACTTTACACAATACCTTGAAGGTAATAGAAATGATGCCCTAGCTCTCAAAACTCACGGGTCATCAATCATTCCAAATGCAAAGATGTAAACAATGCTTGTATTAAACAATGAGATCATAAACAATTTATGATGCCCTAGCTTGCAGCCCATGAGCCATCAAGAAATTTCCTCACGAAATGATCATAAACAGGGAGTACTACATAGTGAATATCAACAAAAATAAAAATAAAAAGAGATGAAACACTTCACACAATGCCTTGAAGGTAATAGAAATGATTCCCTAGCTCTCAAAGCTTGTGGGTAATCAAGCATTCCAAATGCAAAGATGTAAACAATGCCAGTATTAAACAGTGAGCTCATAAACAATGCATGATGTCCTAGCTTGTAGCCTGCGAACAGTACCACATAGTGTTCATATCAACAGAAAAACAAATAAAGAGAGATCAAACACTTCAAAAAATTCCTTGAAGGTAATAGAAATGATTCCCTAGCTCGCGGGTCATCAAGCATTCCAAATGTAAAGATGTAAACAATGACAGTATTAACATTCATATTGTGCCATTAAATCAACAAATGCCATCAAAATGAAATTGAGTTAATGAGAAGACAAAGATCTAATGCCTACCTTGATTCATGGCTGCCATATGTCAAGCCTCCAAATCGATATCGAGCTTTGAAATAGAAGATCCATCTTTGAGCAGGCAGCTCAATCCACCATAGTTAGGGCCCTCTTCGCACGCGCGCGCGCGCAGCTCACTATGAAAATTAGAAATAAGCCTTTATTTTTATTTTTCTTTATTTTTTATAATCATACAGGTGTCAAAATTATGATGGTATCGTCCCTACTATGAAAAAATGGGGGCACTTGGAAAAAACACAAAAATCACACACAAATGGTAGTGTCATCGCAAATTGGTGTCGAAATTCGTCCCCAAATGTTGTAGTGAGTCATGGGTCTCGGGTTTACAGAGTAGTAAAGACACCATAAATTAAATAAGATCTAATAATAGGGGTAATAGCTTAAAGACAAAGATGAATTTATTTAGCCATTGAGGCAATGCACCCTATTGACACGTGTCCAAGTCAGATATGAGGTCAGCACCGAAGGTAAGATAAAGGTAAGTTGAGTTGGTAAAGATCATATGGTGGGCAATATGAATCAAGGATAAAGATGATGATTGTTAATGTTTGAGATATCGCGCCTGTGTGCCGCATGGCAGATCCGATCCTCTGCTCACGGGTAACTTAAAAGAGATCGACAGTCTCATTTTAAAGTTGATCAATATTCAAATATGGGTCATCAATTGGGTATTTCCGTTCCACCTATGACCATTTATGTTTAAATTCAAATATTCAAATTCTTTCTGAGAAGTTTCATGGCGGTGGCAAAATTTTCAACTTGTAGAGATGGTAGATGGATCTAGATGATCTGTCTGCTCAAATTTATGGCAATCTAAGATATCTTTAAGGCATATCTAATCGTCTGAGATATTTCTTGAGTACATTAATTGACAGAATTGATTATTTTAGGGATTTTGTATTGTTTAGTAATATCTATTAAAACCCTAATTCTTCATTGATCTGATCAGATGGATTGACTCCTAAGCCTGTGTGCTATGGGAGGTTGTGTATAAGCACTTTTAGATGCTTTTGTAGTTAGCTTTTCAATCTTATGCAAGACTTTCTGTGGCATTCTTTCTACCCCCAGGTTTTCATCAGTTTGTAATTTCTCATTGAGATTCAGATTATGCAAAGAATTTTTGTGAATTTTTCTCTATCCTTGGATTTCGTTTTCTATATTTCTCTTATTTGAAGCATAATATAGTGGCTAATATTAGAGAAATCTTGGAGTTCTCGATCCCTCTTTCTTTCTACATCTCTGTGCACTTTGTGGATGATTGATTTAGATGATCTTGTGGATTTTGTTCATCGCCCGTCATTTTGTCTAATTTACATGCCTATTTGCTAGAGTGAATGTCTATTTGCAGTTTATAGTTCATATTTATTCCATTAAATATGCTATTCTATGTGACATCTGTTCTTTTCTTGGATAGTCTTTTTACATCTCAGACATCTCTATGAAACACTTTTTACAAACCTATTCAAGAAGTTGTGTTTATTTTGATTCACATATTTCATGTTACTAGTACATTTGAGGCCTGATTCTGATGGCTATCTGTTGGATTTTCAATGCCTATTTGTCAAAAATTTGATAGATGTAGCCGTCGGGGTTATTTCATTGGAAATTTATATAGAAGTGGTAACCGTCAGTAATCTGACATCGCTATATGTCGAAACTTACCATACTAATAAAAACTTACTATAACATTTCATAAGGTACATCTATCAGAACACCAACGGAAAACTCATCGGACATATAACAGTCCCATCAAAACTATCTATCAAAAATAGAGTCTCTCTGATATTATACCTATCGGGATGTTGACGGATATGCAGTGACTATCCGGTAGGAAAAATTGTCGGACGTATAGCAGTCCCGTCAAACTTATTTGTCAAAAATGGAGTCTCTCCAATGTTATACATGTCCGGATGTCAATAGATATGCAGTGACTATTCGACAGAATAATCTGTCAGATGTATAGCACTCCTGTTGAACCTAGCTATCAAAAATGTAGTCTATTCGATGTTATACCTATTTGGATGCTGACAGATATGCAGTGACCTTCTCATAGGGAAACTCGTTGGACATATGGCACTGCTGTAAAACCTAGTTCTCAAAAATTTAGTCTATCCAGTGTTAAACCTGTCGGGATGTCGATGGATATAGAGTGACTTTCCAATAGGAATACCCATCGTACATATAACACTGTTGTCGAAACAGTTGTCATAAGTGTCAAAAAAGTGACGTACTGGCACACTAAAGATAACAAATCTCAAGAGACTATCACAGAGGGTCTCTGTCTTTGGTCCATGTTACTAAGAAAATGGTTTACCTTTCATTATCTCATCAAATACGGGGATTTGAAATAATTTAATAGAATATTTTCATAATAACATATATTATTTAAGTTGATGTTACATGAATTTATCTACTTCACGCACATGTCGACTATGAGGATAGTGATAATGAACCATCTCACATGGCCTGCATTTCTTAGGAAACAGACGAGATGCTTATTTTTCACTATCTCTGTAGTTGACAAGTGTGTGAAATAGATAAATTCATGTAGCGGGGTGGTCCCAAAATAGTGTGTCCCACTTTTTGACCAACTTTGACACAGAGATCAACATTCTGAGAAAGAACTTCACTTTTGAATACCTATTTCCGCAAAACTATTAGGAATTTGAAGATGATGTAAACTAGGGTCTTTTAGAATTTTCTTTCTAATTTCTAAATATATATATTTTTAAAATTAAATTCATTTAAATTCATTTTTCCTTCTCCTTCAAAAAGTGGTTTGTGTGAAAAAACAGTATTTTTAAGAAGTGACTTTCACTTGGATCAGCATAATTTTTTTTAAAAAATATGATAATGATGTAATTCTTTCGATATTATAGTTGTGACTTCAATATCTAAAGGATGCAATTGGTTTCATTCATTTTGGGTTAATATTTCATAGTTTATTAAGTTCTAAAGTGACACTAACTGTAATTTAGACATAAGGTCACTTGGATCACTCTAACTTGATCTCTATATATCAAAATTCATTTTTTTATAGAAAGTTAACACAAATAGTCTTTTCCTACATATTTTTCATTTTTTTTTTGTAATTTACTATTTTTCCCGAAGCTTTGAAGAGACAGGTTGTTGAATGACCAAACAACCTATGTTTAGTTAAAGTAATATTTGAAAGTGATAATGAACTCAATATTTATTAAAATTATATTCATTAGAAAGTGTGTTCCAAATCGCATCATTTGGCATCAAGTGTTTCAAAAAAGAATTTGATTTGGTCCTTGTCCCAACCCTTGAAAGGCCATTTTTTCTAGGAGGTTTTTTTTTTCTGAGGACAAATTTTCAATTTTGGGGGCCTTCGCGCGAAGGGCTTTGAGGGGCTTCGTGCAAAGACCCTTCATGTGAAGACCCCTATGTGAAAATTCTGGTGACAATCACCCTGTCGAAATTTTACCAGGGGTACTTCGCGCGAAGTAGATTGGCCAATTTGAATTTTTATTTTTATTTTTAATTTAGAATGGTATAAAACTAATATTTTTTCTTTTCAGTTTTTTACCAAATTGTAATATGTGAATTCATTTTTCTATTATTGATCAATTTTTACAAAGGCAATTTTTGAAGAAGGATTGTTGTTTCTATTTTTTTTAAGGCATAATTTTTTTGAGGAGAAATATTATATCAAAGTATTGTTTTGAAGAAAAGAATTTTTATTACTGATATTTTGGAAGACATTTTTTGAAGAGAAGAGATGGGGAAAAAGAAGGGAAGACAACATAAATCTTGTAGAAAAAGGTCACCTAGTACCGAACAAAGAAATCGTGAAGCTGCATTGGCATATTATCATAAAACTAAACAAGGTGAAGGACAAGCTGAAGTAGCAGGGTCAAGTCAAGTCAAAGAATTGTACATTGAAGAAGGGTTAGGATCACTCCCTATGGAAGCTCAAACAATTGATGTTGGATAAGGTTTAGGATCATGTGCTCCTATTGGTATGCATGAACTTATAAATTTAGCTCAAACTATAAAGAGAAATATTAATTATAGAAACTTAGATCATTTACTTACAATGGATGTGGAGAATTTGAAATCACTTGCTAATATTCAAACCTTAAGTCTTGCTAAGAAGAGGTCAATGAATATGATAGAAAGAGAAATATTGGCTAACTTTGATAATTTAGAAACAATTGAACGAGCCCAATTTGTTTTAGTTATACTTCTAAACAAAAAGATGGAAGGGACATTAAAATTATTGGGTATAAACGCAACATCAAAGAAGAGAAAATTTGTTGACATGCAAACTGATATGATTGAAAATCTTAGGAAAGGTTTGAACCAAGTAAGGAAGCAATCTCATATTAAAGATAAGACCATTACAAGAAAAGTTATGTTGACATCCATTGTAGATAAAACTATGCTCCAAAAAAGACAAATATCTTCAGTTTCATCTCAGATTTATTTTAGTAGTAAAACAATATCATGATATTTTAATAGGAGAATTCTTTTGGATGATAGCACCTTGGAAGGAAATTTGGCAATCATGTGTAGAGCTCCTCGTTCTGATAGGATTGATGGAGGAATCAAGAATTTGGTTATATTATTTTGGAATGATAATATATGTCCTTCATCAAATAGTATAGATGTTATCAGACATAGAATTTCATCTAATCAATAAGAATATCATAAGAAACATTGGTTGGACACAACACAACATGAAATGTATGTGTCATTTTATAGTTCAAATCCTAATATAAGGATTGGGCAAACATTGTTTGAAATATTGAAACCATATAATATCAGTACAAACAAAGTGTTTGAAACTTATTGTTTTTGTTGTTATCATATTGAATTTGATCTCCACTATCAGGTTTTTGAAATTTTGTAGAAGACACTTATGGTTTTGAAAATGCTCCTCCTAGTAGACGAAGTGAGTTCATCTCATCCATTTTATGTGACAAAAGAGATGATGCAACTGGAAAAATAAAATGAAAAAAATAATATGTCAAACATGTGTTGATTTGACTCTTTATCCTTTGACAAATGAAAATATTGATGTAACAAAGCTGGTTAATTGCAAGAGTTACAAATATGTAAAGAATGAAACAAAATTTGGGAAAGAATGCAAAAGGTTAGAATATGTTGAAGAGGAGATAAATGTTGTAGTATTTATGGACAAATTTAAAAAATTGATTCAACCCTACATTCATCATGTTTTTTTTTCAAAGTGGCAAGAACAACAATTCCAAACACTGAGAGACGATTTCTCACTTGGAACTATTGTATCAGTTGTTGATTTTGCAGAAAACTATTCATTTATTCATCAAAAGGAAATTCAACCAGAATACTATTTTTCAGAGCAAATTACAATTATGGTACATGTGTGCTATCAATATGTACAATAAGATTTGGATGGTATTCAGAGCACATTTGAAGCACGGGTCATCAAGAAGGAATATCATTTTTATATAAGTGATGATAGAGAGCATGACATTCATTATGTAGAACACTGCATCAAGAAGTTTTTTTCAAATTTGAAAGAAAGAGGTATAAAAATTCATAAAAATTATGTTTGGTCAGATGGATGTGCTACCCAATTTAAATCATCCAGACCATTTTATGTACTATGTAGATATCATCATAATGAAAACATACCACATGTCTGGAGTTTCTTTGAGAATGGACATGGAAGAGGTGAACATGATGGTGTTGGCGCTTGCATCAAACGTGCTATACAAAAGTATCAAATGAATTATAAGGGATTTCATATAAAAAAAATGCACATGATGTTGTTGAATGGTGCAAGACATATTTCACACCAAATGAGAATGACATGTCATCAGGAATGACTCAAGCAGTACCACATAGAAAATTTTGGGAGATAAAAGGTCTGCATGCATTTTTAAATTATTCAAGTGTTTAAATTTTTAATGTACATTCTTTATTTAAATTATATTTATAAAATATAATATTATATATGGATTTTTTCAGGTGTGGATAGAAAAATTATGCATGGTTTCAAGAGGATAGAAAAGACGCGATCTTTGCATTCAATTATGAGTACGAATTATCGCAATTGGACGTTGAACACTAGGGACTTCTCATGCTTTTGTTGTCGCTAATTGCTAACAATTATGAGGAATGCATCAATCAAGACCGTGGATATGTAGGTGCATAGAATATAGTGCCACTAGTTGTTACTGATACATTTGATAGAGATGAAGATAAAAACTTTGATGATGTTCCTTTGATTTCTACAGATTATGATCATATCTCAGGATTGGTTGAAATTGGTAAGTATATATTTCACATTATATGGTCCATTGAGCTGCATGTATCTAGATAGATAGATAGATAGATCTATAGATTGAACTAAGTAAATTTTAATCTCACACACACACACACAAATTTATTTTGCAGGAGATGTCTTTGCAGTGATTGTTGAGCATGGAAATGTAGGAGTTGGTTATTATTTACTACATTGTACTTCAATGAGGATGAAGTTACTCGAACCTGAAGAAAGTGATGAAATTTTGTTCCCCATGGGTTTGTATGATTTACATCAATATATTGAACTCAATTTGTAAATTTTAAATTTTAACCTTTTAACAAATATTAAATTTAGGTTGTTTAAATTTATATTATTATCTTGTGACCTGCAGGTTCAATTATTTTAGAGGGAACATATTTCAAGAAAATCAAAGTAATTCAGCATGGTATTCACTTTGTTGATTACCAACCAGAAAATAAGGTGTTTCAATATAGTCACCTAGTAGTTTCCACCTCAATTTGTCTCCATGCATTCAAATCTCAACATGGACGTCGTAAGTGGAGACTAGATAGTGAGGATCATGAGAGAATATTACATGTTCTCCATGAAAGGTCTTGATGTAGAGCATCCAGCAAAGAACATAAAATTCTTAGATATTTATGATCCAATATAACTACATTCAAAATTTATAGGGATAATTTAGTGTAAATCAACAACACAATTTGGTTCCACTCACAAAACAAATCAACTCCCAACCAATTGATCAAATATATTCTTCAAATACAATCTTGCTCATTTTCCTAGCAGTTTAGATACCCTATAAACTATTATTCATAACTATCAACCAAAAAATCATATTGAAAATCCCTTCAGTGGAGTTGTTCCAAACTAGACCCTATAAAACATATCCAAAACTTAATCTAATCCAACTGTTATATAAAAAGATGTGATCTCTGTCCCGAGACCCATTTCTGTTGTCATAAACCAGATAGAAAACATGAAACCCTCCATAGGGCATTCCATATCTTTCTCAAAAAATATCCAAATGAAAGAAAACCAATTTAAAATTTATCATTGTTTATTCTAGTTTCATAAAATGTAATCCATTCATTTATCCAATCCATAAATAATTTGACAAGCACAAGTCACTATCTGCAACTCTAATGGAGATCTTTAAAAACCCGTTTTCACTAAAATAATCATAAATTTCACAAATTTGCATAAAAATGACTACAATAAAAGATAAACAAAGGTTACTTAAAATATATTTCCAATGAATCCATTTGTACATTATAAAAATTACATATGTGTTTGTACCACATGCTGCAACATGATTGTTCTCAAGAATCCTCAAATCTGCAATTGACAACTTTTAGAAAAACCTCCATAACTTTCTCAAAAAAGAGTGAATTTAATCCAAACCAAAAGTGAAAGGAATTTAATTAATCATAATATCAAACCATTACATATTTACATGTTTTCCATTCCGCACATGGTCATACCAAACCTGGAACCAACAGTAAAATTGAAAAACCAATCAAAACAACAACAATAGAATGCACCAAAAAATGTGTCCAAATAATTCCCTTCTTCAAATATGATTTGGAACGACCAAAAATTTCATTTTTATAGAGGTTTAGTCTATTTTGACTTTACAACTACCTCTCATAACCATTAAACTCCCTTTTACAACTTTTAATGCAATATTTATGCATTTGACAACATTTCTTGCTTGACAACTTTTACAATTTTTAATGATGACTTTGAAACTTTGTAGAAACCATCCTAACATATAAAAATGATCCCAAAATGACCTTTTAAAAACATTTATGCAATTTCATGGCTTCCTTACATAATTTGACCATTTGACAAACTCGTGACCTTACTAGGGAAAATATGACAACTTTTACAAATGGCGTCAAATAGCCTTACATAGTGATTCAAATGGACTCAATAGTTAATAAAATGTCCTTATAGATCATAAATTAAACAAATAAAATCCAATTTCTCACACTTGGACATTTATCCTCTATAGCTTGGGTGCTCCTACACCAGGTCTAAACCACTTGAGTTGGTCTAAAAACTATAATATGTATGTACCTATTTCATGCGCTAGGACCTACTTGATATTTGTGGATTAAATTGAATATACTTTGTTGATATATTTAAACATATGATGGACTATAATTTGTTGATATATTCAATGGACCTATTTGATAGTTTAATTCTTTTAATATATAAAATTTTATGTATGCTTTTATATATATGTGCGTTTATACATGTGTGGTTTTATATGTATGATTTGATTGTTCAATGATTTTTATAAATTTCTTAAATTAGTTGGGTATGTGCAAGATCATGAGGGGCCAAACTATGCCCTTAAGTGGTAATGAAAAATCAGAAAATTAGGGTTAGTAAACTTGACATGAAAATTTAAACTAGCTATCAACCTAATATCAAAAATTTGTAAGAATAGAATCTGTAAGAAATTGAATGTAGTTTCTAAACTACTAGGCCTTTTCTGAAAAAAAAAAAAAAAAAAAGTTAATATTAATGGTGAAAGGAATAGATTTCAATGCAGCAGTACAAAAATTTCAATAAAAAAATAAGTAGGTGTATGTCTGACCACCTTAATCATAATCAAATGATAATATTTTTTTATAAGATTTTATATATAAGTAGTAGACTCCTTCCCAGATGTGACGCATATTTTTGTGTAATTTTATTCTAAGAAAATAATTAATTATGAATTATCTGCTACGACATTTTATGAATAAAAAAAATCTCGTGTCTGACCACCTTAACTCATTGAAAACTTTACCAAATTCAAAAAAATAAATTTTTTTCTTATAGTAGGCGAAGCATAGAATGTGACACATTTTTTAGATTTCAAAAATATTATACCATCTAAAAGTTATAGTCATTTTTCAATTAGTATATAAATCAACACTTTAGAGGTAACTCAATTAGAAAATAACTAATAATAACTTACTGAATTCAAAATTTGACAGCAATTATATCGATAGAAACCTGATAATCTCCTTAAGATACCCTTTTCGTTTCATCAAATTTGGGTAAAAAAATGGGTCAAATGGGTCAAAAGGGGTCATGGTGTCTTTCTAGGGGTCCTAGTATGCCTTATTAGGCATTAGGACCCCTAGGAAGACCCCACGACCCCTTTTGACCCATTTGAATGCTTAGGTGTGTCCCAAGGGGTCACCAGACCCCTTAGAACACATTTTAACATTCAAATGGGTCAAAAGGGGTCATGGGTTCTTTCTGGGGTTCCTAGTACACCTTATCACGTATTATGACCCCTAGGAAGACCCCACGACCCCTTTTGACCCATTGAAATGCTCAAGAGTGTCCTAAAGGGTCATAAGACCCCTTAGGATAGATTTGAACATTCAAATGGGTCAAAAGGGGTCATGGGGTCTTTTTGGGTGTCCTACTATGCCTTATCATGCATTAGGATCCCTACAAAGACCCCACGACCCCTTTTCACCCATTTGAATGGTCAAGTGTGTCCCAAGGGGTCATAGGACCCCTTAGGACACATTTTAACATTGAAATGGGTTAAAAGGGGTCATGGCCTCTTTCTGGGGGTCCTAGTATGTCTTATCACACATTAGGACCCCTAAGATAAAGCCACGACCCCTTTTCATCCATTTGAATGGTCAAGTGTGTTCTAAGGGGTCGTAGGACCCGTTAGGACACATTTGAACATTTAAATGGGTAAAAATATGTCATGGGGTCTTTCTAGGGGTCCTAGTATGCCTTATCACGCATTAGGACCTGTAGGAAGACCCCATGACCCATTTTGACCCATTTGAATGCTCAAGTGTGTCCTAAGCGGTCGTAGGACCCCTTAGGACACATTTCAACATTCAAATGGGTCAAAATGGGTCATGGGGTCTTTTAGGGGTCGTAGTATGCCTTATCACACATTAGGACTCCTAGGAACACCCCATGACCCCTTTTGACACATTTGAATGGCCAAGTGTGTCCTAAGGGGTCGCAGGACCACTTAGGAGACATTTGAACATTCAAATGGGTCAAAAGGGGTCATGGGGTCTTTCTGGGGGTCCTAACCTATGCCTTATCACACATTAGGACCCCTAGGAAGAGCCCATGACCCCTTTTGACCTATTTGAATGGTCAAGTGTGTCTTAAAGGGTTGTAGGACCCCTTAGAAAACATTTGAACATTCAAATGGGTCAACAGGGGTCATGGGGTATTTTTGGGGGTCCTAGTATGCCTTATCATGCATTAAGACTCCTAGGAACACCCCATGACTCCTTTTGACACATTTGAATGGTCAATTGTGTCCTAAGGGGTCGTAGGACCCCTGAGGACCCATTTGATAATTCAAATGGGTCAAAATGGGTCATGGGGTCTTTCTAACAGTCCTAGTATGCCTTATCACGCATTAGGACCCCTAAGAAGACCCCACGAGCCCTTTTGAACCATTTGTATGGTCAAGTGTGTCCCAAGGGGTCATAGGACCCCTTAGGACACATTTTAACATTCAAATGGGTCAAAAGGGGTCATGGGATCCTCCTGGGGGTCCTAGTACGTGTTATCACGCATTAGGACCCCTAGAAAGACCCTACGACCCCTTTTGACCCATTTGAATGGTCAAGTGTGTCCCAAGGGGTCATAGTACCCCTTAGGACATATTTGAACATTCCAATGGATCAAAAGGGGTCATAAGGTCTTCCTAGGGGTCCTAGTATGCCTTGTCATGCATTAGGACCCTTAGGAAGACCCCATGACCCCTTTTGATACTTTTGAATGCTCAAATGTGTCTTAAGGGATCAAAGGACCCCTTAGTACATATTTGAATATTCAAATGGGTCAAAAGGGGTCACGGTGTATTTCTACGGTTCCTAGTATGCCTTATCATGCATTAGGACCCCTAGGAAGACCCCATGACCCTTTTTGACACATTTGAATGCTCAAATGTGTCTTAAGGGGTCGTAGGACCCCTTACAAAACATTTGAACATTCAAATGGGTCAGAAGATGTCATGGGGTCTTTCTAGGGGTCCTAGTAGGCCTTATCACGCATTAGGACCCCTAGGAAGACCCCATTACCCATTTTGACCAATTTGAATGCTCAAGTGTGTCCTAAGGAGTTATAGGACCCCTTAGGACACATTTGAAAATTCAAATGGGTCAAAAGTGGTCATGGCATCTTTCTGGGCTTCCTAGTATGCCTTATCACGCATTAGGACCCCTAGGAAGACCCCACGACCCCGTTTGACCCATTTGAATGGTCACGTGTGTCCTAAGGGGTCCTAGGACCCCTTAGGACACATTTTAACATTCAAATGGGTCAAAAGGGGTCACGGGGTCTTTCTGGGGGTCCTAACATGCCTTATCATGCATTAGGACCCTTAGGAAGACCCCACAACCCCTTTTGACACATTTGAATGATCAAGTGTGTCCTTAAAGGTCATAGGACCCCTTAG
>MU226300.1:560940-601928 GCA_018584345.1 Thuja plicata
TTTATCTTTTGAGCCTTAGACTGCTTAGGGCCTTGTGAGTATCTTGGTTCTATCTCCTAGCATGGGGGGTGGAACCTCATCAGTTCCACATGGTTGGGTGGAAAAAATCTTTTGAGGTCCTGTTCGTGACTCATGGCTTGGATATGTTCAGATTCTATGAAGACTTTTATCATTGTTACTGAAAATAAATATGTAAAGATATGTTGTACTGCCTTTGGGCCATTTATGTACCTATTATTATGAGATCTATTATTAGAAAGATGTAATTGAAAAGAAAAGCAATGTATTTGGGAGGGATAGTTCTAGGCTTGATTTCAAGGGTTATTATTTTAAAGAACAAAGTTGGAAATATACAATGTAATGTTGAATGATCTTTTCTATCTCTTCTTTGTTGCATTGAAAGAAAAATGTTTATTATGCTAAATTTGAAATGTGATTTGTAATGAATAGTTATTCAATGTGTAGGAAGGAGAAATGGAATTAGTATATAAAGTAAGGAATATAATTGTAAATGAAATGCTATTTTATTACCCTATCTCTTAAGTTCTAAATGTGAAAGTAAAGAAAGGAAATGAAATTAAATTTGGATAAGTAATGTTAATATGTTAGCAAATGAATTCATTAAGGGAACCTTAAGGAATGTTATGTGAAGCAGCAATGATTTAATGTTAGAAAAAAAAAAAAATTTGTTAGTTGCAATTTTTGGTCATAAGACCTGATTTCTTATGGGTTCCCTGGCGGGGACATTACATAACATCTAATCAAGTGAAACCATCTAATCAAATAAGCTAATCAGCTAATAAATATATGTCTTGAATCATAAATTGAAGCTATCAAACATATAATAATGACATATATAAAGAGTCTCGAATCAAAGATCTATGTAACATGTCCTAAACTAGGGAGTCATCCAAGCACATGCGAACAAAGAGACCCTATAATCAAAGGAAAGTAGTTAACCATCTAATCAATGTAGCTAATCAAATGAAATGATCTAATCCAATGAAACCATCTAATCAAATCATCTAATCAAATAAGATAATCAGCTAGTAAATATATATCTCGAATCATAAAATAAAAATATCAAACATATAATAATGACATATATAAAGAGTCTCAAATCAAAGATCTGTGCAAGATGTCCTAAACTAGGGATTCATCCAGGCGCATGAGAATAGAGCGACCCTCTCACTGACTTCCATGACATCCTCTATCTATGAAGCAGCAACTGATTCCTACGAATATAAATGCATGTATATATTAATATTAATGTAAAATACTTGAAACATAATAAATGCATGTTTAAACTTACATATATTTAAAACTTAGCTGACCACTAGTAGGTGAAACATCTATTGAATCTCTCCTATGAAGATGCTTTGAGCCCACACTAGAGGTAATGTGCTCTGCCCGAGTGTCACAAGCATCCTCTCATTGTGCAGAAGTAACTGACCTTTACAAATTTAGTAAAAAAGTTGGTTATATATACATATGCATAGTAATATATTATTTAAAGTACAAGTGTATATTTAAAAATTTCCTAACCACTAGTAGGTGTCATATGAAGATGATCTGAGCCCACACTAGAGGTAATGTGCTATGCTAACTATGCCTACATAATATTATACATTGAACAAACATCAATATACACATCTACAATTAATTGTTCACTATTTAATTCCTAGAAAGGAGAAAAAAAAATTTATATACCTGGGTCTAAGGACCAAGAGAATCATCAGCATGCTAAACCATTATATCATCAACCAAAACATCATCACCCACACCACCTCCAGTCCTGAATGTCTCTAGTAATGAAGAGTGTAGGGGTGTGTGTAGCTGGGAGGGGAGTGTTGTAGAGCCTGAACCACTAGGATGAAATAAAAAATCCATAAATGATCCAACATCATTGCTAGAGTCCACTTGACTCATCCCTCAAAAATACTCATCAATTGTGTTTATTCACTTAGCTGTGATGTGTATATCTCTAACCCGTATACTTGGCTCTGTAGCTGCAAATTGATCTTTGGGTGCAGAGCTCTTTGCAGAGTGTTGTGAACTATGATGTTCTTGAATAGATGGTGCAAAGTGCTATACAGAGTGCTGTGAACTATGTTGTGCCTGACTAGATAGTGTGTCTTGTGTCGGTGGAACTACAAGACCCTGTGCAAGTCTGATGATATCTCTCATTGAATGTGATGGGATCCTCTACATGTCTTCAATATAAGAATATGACTACTAGAGATCCTCCAAAAAGTAAAGTGCCACATCCAAATGACTATGATGGCTAGAAAGTACTTGTATCTCTCAAGGTAGAGGAAGACCAAAATTTGTATATGCCTCATCACTGACCCCTATAGTAGTCCTAAATGAAGCCTCAGTAGATGATCTACCTTGACTCGGTCTAGTCAAAATATTTCTTCCTACTATATCCAAAGTGATGGATGTGGCTGCAGATACAATCTCCCCTATCCTATCCACTACTCCCCTTTGGGATGCAATGACCACTCTATCTGTAGTAGCAACCATTGTCGGTGTCACTGACGGAGTCCTATGCCCATCTAGCTCTCTATGAGTATGTACAACATGATTATCCCTATGATACTGATCATGGTCGGCAACTCTACCGCACCCCTTACCGTAATATCTGAGAAGATCTAAATAGTTGACGCTGAGTCCCAAACAAAACTCACCATACAACTGTTGTGCAAAATATAATTGAATCTGGTCGTTATTAGGATAATGACCATTTCTTGCAAGAAAATGAGGGTTTATCATGCATGTGATCTGAGGAACCTCACACCGTGTAACCTGATATTCCCTCACTATAGGATTCCCCTCATAAAATGGGAAAACCTCTCGTTTGATGATTTCCTTGGGGACACAACTTTGGACCCTCTCCAAGGAAACATCACCCGATACCTAAGCTCTCAACTCTCAAAAAATAGTATCAACAACCTATGGTGTGAAGGAAGAGTGAGATCTCAATCTAGCAGTCATATCCTCTAAAATCCTCAATATTGTGACACAAATATCTCTATATATGCCATCTAGATTAGATGTATGGATGTTATCTCTAAGTCGATCCATCTCTATCTGAGTTGTCTAAACAATAGTGACCAGATCAGGAGTATGAGGTGCATATTGAGCTGGTACATCATGGGTGGGTACATCCTAAGTGTCCATCTAGATGTAACATACTTGAAAGTTAATTGCTAACAATTAAGTACTTGATTACATGTTATAATTGCATGTAAAATGGAAACAAATATAGATGAATATATATAAAATTATAGTTAAATTTATAATACTAGGTCAGGTAATTGGTATTAATACATGTCCTAATACTCTAATTATGTCTTAAGGGGTCCTATTAAAGGTCTTAAGGGGTCCTATTAGGTCTTAAGGGTCCTTGGATGTACTAGTAGTTCTTAAGTCTAATCTTATTAGGTCTTAAAGTGTTAAGTGGTCTTATTATAGGTCTTAAAGATCCTAAGAGTTCTTAAAGATTTTTATGTCACAATAGGGGTCCTATTAGGTCTTAAGGGTCCTTGGATGTACTAATGGGTATTAAAAGGTCTTATTAGGACAAGTAAGTGGTCTTATTAGGTCTTAAGGGGTCCTAAATTAGGTCTTAAGGGTCCTATTATGTCTAAAGGGTCCTTGGACAAGTACTAATTGGTATTAATAGGTCTAAAGGATCATGATAGATAAAATAGATAAAATAAAACAATTGAATACATCTATGTTCAAAAGAAAAATTTAATTAAGGTTTATATTGATTTATGTTTCTGTTTCATGTGTTGGTTTCATGTTAGATTTCATGTTAGGGATCAATATGGTCAGGGTTTCATGTTAGGGTTCATGTTAAGGTTTAAATGTTAAAATTTATGTTTGAGTTTCATGTTAGGGTTCAAGATGTTGGTTTCATATTAGGGTTTCACATGTTAGGTTACAATGTTATGTTTAATACATGAACGTTGTAATACTAATGTTTTCTAATGTCTTGTAGTTCATTTTCCTAATGTTTTGTAACATTTTCCTAAAGTTTTCTTAGGGTGCATGTTAGGGTTCAATATGGTTAGGGTTTATGTGTGAATAAAGTACACCTTCATGAAATTGATTTATTTAACTACAATAATATGGAAGAGTAATCAACATTTAAACTAAGAATTGCAATTAAATAATAACTATCTCATGGATCTCTACCTAAGCTATGTTAATATAGCTGTCAACCTTAATCTCTATCAATGACAATCCTGGAATGAGAAATTAATGATAGTAAATACCTAATCTAGCTCAATTCTCTCAAAATTGCTATGATTTGTAATCCAAATGCTCATAAAATGATCTTAATTATCTCAATTTTCTATGAAATCTCTCAATATTGGTCAAGATGGTATAAAATTAACAAGAGGTTTGATGCTTTGCATTCAAGTTTTCTAGGATCCCTTATGCTCTCAAAATGGCTTTTATTTATAGAATTTTCCCAAGTGTAGGGGGTAGAGTTACTTGATAATGATTAAGCCATGGTTGGGTGAGAGGGTTTCTAATGATTTCAAATGGGGGGACAATTTGAATGATTGTCTCAAAGGTTTGAACAAAGGGACAAATTTGAGTGATTGAGATTCAAAGTTGAAAATGAGTGATTGAGAATCAAATTTAGGAGAGATCCATGTGCTTTGTGTTCTCAATTCCCATTGGTTTCTCAAATTCACATTGAAATATATTGGGATTATTTAATTCAATCAATTAATTAAATTAGCCATGTACGGATCGATAGGTTCAATTTGATTTTTGATTAAAACTATACAATTAATTGATTAAAATCAATTATATAATTTTGATTGATCCTTATAGGTTTATATTTGATTATTTGATGTCATGGTTATTTAATCCTTTGATTTAAATTGATTTTTTCCAATTTGATTGATAAATGTCCATTTGATTTGATTTTGATCCATTTCGATGCAATTTGATGAGATTAGGAGCAATTTGATTAAAAAGGCAGATTTGCTTGATTAGAAGACACCTGGTCAATTTTAGGTGTCTATAAATGCCCCTCTTTGAATTGATGTGTGGATCACATTGATTCAAATAAAAATTGATGTCTTGATCATTGATTCGACGCTGATTGATTGATGCAAAACCTGATGTGAAAATTGATAACCTGATGTGAAAATCTGATGCAAAACCCTGATGAGAAATCCCTAATGTGAAAGATGCAGAATCTGAAATAAAACTGATGTGAAATACCTCACTGATAAAAGTTTGAACTTTCAATGCCCCAGATTTGATGTAAGATATGATGCAGAAGCCTGATTTGATGATATGATGATGCCCCCTTAGAAATTAAAGCATTTTGATGTCAAGATGCAAAAATGATGAGATTGATGTAAAAATAAGATCCAAGATGATTTCATTTCTGAAAAAATATATGATGATGATGATGATGATGATAATGATCATATCATAACATGCCCCATAATGCAAAAAATGCAGATTTAGCTCTCGCTGGGTCAAAAATTCCTCAAAAATTAGGTCAAATAGCTTAAATAGGTTGAAAAACCCAAATTTACTATTCGTTTTCACTTTTTACTGTTGAGATTTTGCTTTGGTCCTGGTGAGACTAAAAGCTATGGTGGTCCCCATTTGTGAGAAATGGTACGAGAGAGGTTGTCGATAATAGAGACCATTGGATTAGGGACCTTCGGTGAGTGGTTTTGACCTTCCTAGTGCATTTATTGCATGTTTTTATAGCATTTATGACAATTTTTTATGCTTTTTAAATTTATTTCTGCTAAATGTCGCCTAGGAAATTTTAAATGCCACCTAGGGTAGTGAAATTCTTCCTCTACACTAGGAAATGATGTGTAGGAGTAGTTAAACCATGCCTAGTAATTAGGTCAAAGATAACAAATAATGTATAAAATAGCGCATAGAAAACCCTGCTACAAAATCATGTTTTTAATGCCACCTAGGAAGTTTTAAATGCTGCCTAGGTTTGTGAAATGCTATGTGTACTATGAAGTAGCACCTACCATGATTTAAATCATGCATTTGATGTCTGAAATGATGCATGGTGCTTGAAATGATGTGTACGCTTAGCCAAGTGACACCTGCTAGAAATTTGATAGAAAACGTGATTTTAGGATGAACAAACTGCTTTTGAGTGATTCTCTGGATTACTAGATTGATTTCCAATATAGATAGATGTGTTTCTACGATGCTACTAAGTGTTTAGGATGTTAGGATAATCATATAAATGGATTTTTGAAGTGTCAATCAGATTGGGTAGGAAATTGATGTATTGCTCCCTTCTCAACATCTAGAGGTTATGAACAGTAGGATGATGCACTCAAAATAGAGCAAGGATAGATTTCATTGGTTGATTGACATGAAATAACCCACTAATATAAAGATGCTAATATAATTCACTTTGTTTTCAAAATGTAGGCACATTTTTGTAAGTTGTATGTACAAAATGTAGCACATAGGATTTTTGATTTAGTCAATGAGCTGATAGATCTGGAGAGACGGGTAGTTGAGTAGTGTGGGTTAGAATTCCTTCTCGGTCTCCCTCAATTTCAGCTAAACTGAGGTCTTTTTATAGCTATGGTAGAGTGATAGCACTCTGACCATAATACCTTCTATCTACCCCTCGGTGAGATGACAATCACGCCTAAGGATGCATAGAGATTATTGAGGATTCTGACTCGTGGTGAGAGAGTTTACTATTATCAAGTTTATAACAGGAGTGCATGGAGATGAGTGTTAAGAGATGACACTATTGGAAATGATACGATCATGTGGGTATATTTTTCTTCCTTTTCCACTTTGGTAGTGATATTAGGTGCACTTATCGGTGGGTTACTTCTACCAGATCGATGAGGTCATGGATTTTCCGTCAGATGGGGCCACATTATGGTGGAATTGATCACTCATCCTCAGAGATTAGCTCAAGGATCCTATGTATTATCATAGTTGTATCATTATTTACAAAATATTATGTATAGGGCTAGTGTAACAATTTTAGCAGGTGCAGTTCTATTGCAGTTATGGACCTGAGAGCATATCCCAATTACAAGACCAATTGTTGCTTGAGTTCGAGGACGTGGATGACCTTATGCATTTTTATATGATGGGATGGTTTTCCATCATCATCTGGGAAAGCTTGAGTATTGGTGGATGACCATTGATGATATCGACCAGGTCGTGTGGAGACCTTATCTAGGCTGCGAGAGATGGTGGGAGGATAATGATGAGCTCCCTTATATGATTTCACCACAGTGGATGATTGGATAATCACCACTTATTATTGATCAGTTCTTCTTTGGGAAAGTGTCACAACAGTATGGCATAGTACAAGACATGCCTTAGGGTATGGATTTATATGCTCAAGTCGAGGCTGAGAGATTGATGTGGGGTGCACAGGTAGATTATTAGTTTTCTTGTATAGAGATCAATAAATTGATTCATATCAGATGGGACATGTTAGATTACGTTGTTGATGCAGGGATGACTGTTGTGTATCGAGAGTGGTTTTTGTGTCATCGATTTATGAGATTCATAGATCCAACTGAGCCTATATTAGATGCAGATCAGACCTTAGATGATGATGGAGGAGATGGGGGTGACAGAGGTGGTTGTGGAAGGAGGAGAGTACAAAGATAGAGAGCTCCTCGGGTATAGAGAGTTGCAGGACCTCGCATGTAGGGTGGTCATATTAGAGCTCAAGGTGGTGGATTTGGCAAGCCTAAGAAGAGACACACATAGGTGCCTCTTCGGAGATAGGCACAACATAGACCAGCTACCGGTTGGGGTAGGTAGAGACATCGATCGATACAGGTGGCTAGATAGGTTCCCTTATAGGTTCCTTTATAGGGTTAGTGTCCTCCTCAAATACCATCATCTCCACAGAGATAGGTGCCTCCACAGGTAGATACAAAGGTTGTTACATCACAGGTGCATGTTTCCCCATAGGTACCTCTTTATCCTTAGGCACCGTAGGCTCCTCAGGTTCCTCCAATTATGGATAGTCTAGTACAGGGTGTGAGTACATTGCAAGTAGGGATGACTTCTATGAAAGGCCAGACAGATCAGGTTGCCACTATGTTATAGCAGTTCATGACAATGATGGCATATTTGCTACAGGTTGCTAGTACTAGTCAGGAACAACTGACTAATTAGGATAGATCAGGTGTTAGGGATCCAAATGGCACAGGGGGTATAGGTTCAGGTTCAGGTGCTACTACTGGTGATGGTTTAGGTGCCCCTGTTGGGTCTTGATATAGATCTGATATTTGGATCATATTGATATTGCATTGATGTATCACTCTATTTATTGATCATGACTTTGATTATGGATCATTTTGTCAATGTATCTTGATATACAACTTTGATATACCTTTTTATTTTATGATGGAGATTTATCTATGATAACTCTTTGATTCCCCATTTTGTGATGTTGTGATGTTGATGTGAGATTTATTTATATGTAGATCTACATGAGTTCTTATGATGCATTTACTTTCTTTCTTTATGCTATGGATGCAATGTCTTATCTTATGAAATAGATAAATGGATGCAAATGACATATGCAACTACTTATGTGTGTTTTTCTGATGTTATCACGATGTTTTATGGTTTATGCAATGTAATGGTAAAAATGATTGCCCCTTCTTTTTGAATTTTGATGTATGCAACTTTTATGAATGAAATGCAATCATGAGGATGAAAAGGAATGAATGCTTCTATTCTTTTCTTTTGTTATGATATATAAAGATAATGATTAATGATTAATGAATGCATGGATGCAAAATATAATCTCACATTGTTGATTTGAAACCATTGAATTGATGGAAATCCCAATATAATTAACCCCTTTGTAACTTGGAAAAAAATCCTCTAAATAATGCAATTAATCTAACATGAAAATGCAATGAAATGCAACTAATTTTCATTGATTTTTTTGTGAAATAAATGCAAAAGAGATATATTTTCATCATTTAGCATTGGGGAACTAGGAGTCGATACAATCCTTAATGGTGCCACTGTGACCATAAGAATATGAATATGAATTTCATCTCATTTGGTAACCATTTTAGGAACCTAGTACAACCCTCACTTGTTGAATGACCAACTATGGGAGTATGAATACCATTTTAATCTGATTCAATGTTGCAAGTGGATTTTTCTATTAAGATATGGAAGATCTAAATAGCCAAGGTATCCTTTTGTGTAAACAAACAAAGGTTAACCCTCCTTCCTATATGAATGTCCTCGATGGTTCTTTGATGACCATTAAATTAGGCGAAGTCACACAAGTTAGGGGATCTTCCTCAAAATAGTCACACAAAAGTCAAGAAAAACATCATGTCTTCATCATCGCCAATCTAGTAAAAAAATCATTGATTAGCTAAAAAGAACATGACTTGAAAAGGTCAATGAAAATCATCAAAAATGTCAAGTGTTTTGCAATGTATCAATATTTTCAATAAGAATTCCAAAAATTCTAATCATTTAGGTGTTGTCAATTTTTAATCTTGATTAAATAAGTCAATGAAGGTCAAGGATCAAGTTATGCGATCAAACTGTTTAGGTGGACCATGATATCTATCAAAGGTTCCAAAATATCTCTCCTCTGAAATTCTAAAAATTTGCTTCTCTCATGTGACCAAGATGTAGCACTTTTGAATACATTTGTACCAAAAACCAATGATTTTCCCCCAAGTGATAAGTGAAACCATGTAAAGTTTGGGCAAATGAAACCTAGTATGTGACAATGCAGCTGAGAGACTTTATTATGACTATGCAAAAATGATAGAAGCAATGAGGATGTGTACAAATGAGATGGTGAAAAGGAAATATGTACAAATGCAACTAGGAAAGACCTAAGGGACAAAAAGAGCATATTTCCAGGTTTTCACCTATTGGGTTTATTGCTCTTTTTCTCTTTTTTTGCTTTTTTTTTTTGCTACCAAGGCACCTATTGCTAGGTTTTCACCAAGGCACTTTTCTCTTTTTCAATTTTTCTTTTTTTCTTTTTTTTTTTTTTTCATNTTTATTGCTCTTTTTCTCTTTTTTTGCTTTTTTTTTTTGCTACCAAGGCACCTATTGCTAGGTTTTCACCAAGGCACTTTTCTCTTTTTCAATTTTTCTTTTTTTCTTTTTTTTTTTTTATCATCAAGGCACCTATTTTCTAGGTTTTCACTAAGACAACATTTTTTTGATTTATGAATGTTTTTTCTTTCTTCATGCTCAATTTTCTCCCTTTTCTGATTTTCTACTTTTCCATTGTTTTTGACTTTTTGATCTTTTCTCCCTTTTTTTTGGATTTTGATCTTTTCTCCCTTTTTTTTGGATTTTGACTGTTCTTATGTACAAAGAAGATGCTAACTCATCTGATAAAATCGTCTGTGACTCTTTCTTCTAATTCTCTTTCATCTGATTAGGTATGAAACCTCTTTAAATGGAAGCTATTAATGGGTTCTTGCAACTCATCCCATTCACAATCAGCTAGTTTGTAGGTTCCCATTCCAAAGGAAGAAGTAATGAGAAAAGTTCCAAGCCAATTTGCTTCCCATTTTCCCTTCTTTTCTCGATCAGCTTGATTTTAAGGGTTTTCTCTTAACACTAAGTCTCCCACTTGAAAGGTTCTCGGTTTGATGTGATTGTTGTAATTTCTTGAAATTCTATTTTGATATAAATTCAAATGATCATATGCTTGTGTCTGATGTTCCTCTAAAAATTCCAATTGGTTAAGTTGGGAAACCCTATAATCCTCATCAATGATTAATCTATGTAGTGAAACTATTAGGGATGGAATATCAACTTCTAAGGGTAAAACAGCTTCGACCCCATAAACCAAGGAGAATGGTGTAGCTCCTATTGGTGTTTGGATGCTATTTCTGTAGGCCCACAATGATGGGTTTATCTGAATATGCCAATCTCTTCCTAATTTATCAACCAATATTTCCAATATTTTGAGGATGTTCTTGTTCGTAGCCTCGATTTATCCATTACCTTGAGGATGGTAAATGGAGGAAAAATGGTGAGTAATATGAAATGTTTCACAAAGTTCATCCACATCTTTGTTCTTGGATTATTTTCCATTTTATGTGATGATGGCATGAGGAATACCATATCTACAAATGATGTGATTAAGTATAAACATGGAAATCTATTTTCCTATTCCAGTTGTTAAAGGAACAACCTCTACTCGTTTAGTAAAATATTATTTCATTGTGAGGATGTATTTATGTCCATTAGAAGATGGTGGGTAAATCATACCGATTAGATTGAAACTCCATTGATAAAATAGATATGATGTGATAAATGGATGCAATTCTTATGCAGGTGCATGGATCATGTCTCCATGATATTGGCATTTAGCACAAACTTTCACAAATTGGCAAGCATCTTTCTCTAAGATTTTCCAAAAATACCCCATGCGAAGGATTTTCTTAGCTCAATTTAATCCACTCAAATACGACCCACAAATCCCCTTGTGGACATATCTTAAAGCTACTCTCGATTTCTCTTTCTCTAGACACCTAAGGAGCGTTCTGTCAAGACCTTTGCAATACAATGTGTCTGATAGAATAGTATAATGAGCCGATTGTCTTATGAAATGTCATTTTTGAGCTCAAGTTTGGTCCAAAGGTAGGGTTTGGTCTTTAAGATAAGTATAGATTGGTCCATACCAAGGTGAGTCATATATGTGAATAAGGGCAATTAGTTTGGTATTAGATAAGTCAAATGCCAGTTTTTCCATCTCTTCCACCAAGAATTTGTACCTTGCATTTTTATCAGGCATTTAAAGTAATGAAGCCAAGGTAGCCATTGCATCAGCTACTCTATTTTTCTCTTGTGGAATTTTCTCAAAAGTTATCAAAGAAAAATACCTTTTCCAATCATCCACCATCCTTTTATATGACATCAATTTTTCATCTTTGGTGTTATATTCATCATTAATCTGGTTGATGACTATTGGATAATATCCATAAACTTGCAATTCTGTGACATTCCATTCTAAAGACATTTTGAGACCCATGACCAAAGATTCATCTTCAGAAATATTATTTGTGCAAGGAAACAATAGTTTATAAGATTTGGGAATTGTGTATCCTTGAGGTGTTATCAAAATAATTCCTTCCCCTGAACCATTGATCAACAATCACTTGTCCCTTTATTTATTTCCTATCCACATACTCAATGTAAAATTCACTAAGCACCATTACCCATTTTGCAATCCTTCTCATTAAAGATCTTTTACTAAGTAGATACTTTAATGGACCAATTTTGGCAATTAACTTGACTTTATGCATCAACATGTAATGTCTAAGATTTTGAGAGGCAAACACCACTGCTAGGCAAGCCCTTTTGATGTAGGAGAATCTTGGGTCATTGGAAATCTTGCACAACCACAAATATGTTTGTTTTGTTCTTTAGTATGTTTGCAAGCTACTCGGGTATTACTCTATTGCTCGGGCTTTGCTTCTTGGTAATGCTTGTTTCAGGTTAGTCTCTGTTGCTCGGGTTTTTATTGCTCACACATGCTTGTTTTATTACTCTGGTTCTTCTGTCGGGCATGCTTGTTCTATTGCTCTGTTTATTCACTCAGGCATGCTTGGATTTCTTCTGTCACTCAGGTTTTGTTCCTGCTACTCAAGTTCTTCTTTTCCCAAGGCTCTCTGTTTCTCAGTCAACCTTTACTCACGATGTTCATTTTTAAAGTTTTATATCATGGCCAACTTATTCATTTAATTTCCATTGCTGAATTTATTTGGGATCTCTCATTGGGATCTTTGTGGACCAATTTTGGGTCTCCTTTATGGATTTGAGCACCAACCTCTTGTGGTGGACTCTTGTATATATTTGTTTGTATGTTCTTAGTTTAGGGAATGAATCTTAGAGCAAGAAAGAAAATGTTTAGATATTGTGATTGAAGATCTATGATCTCTATTCTATGAAGATCTTATTGTAATTCATTGAATAGATGGCCGAAACTGGGAAGGCCTTACAGCCTGACACGTAATGATTTTGATCAAGTTAATATAAAGGATCTCTATGTTTTATTTTCTCACCATGCTGTTTGGCTTCCACACTATGTCTGCAAGCTGTGTTGGTGGTTGGGTGAGCCTCAGGCCCCTCCTACTAGCCTTCCTTGTGTCAGGTGGTATGAGAGCATGGTGAGATCTAGTTCCTTCTTGAAACCCTAACCCTAGTTGGTATTGTTGTGTGGTAGAAGATTGTGATCTTACATACAATTGCAGAGGGATTAAAGATGGTTTATGGGAGAGGAAATGCAGATCTAGGTCTAGCTGATATGCTTAGAAAAATGGCTTCTAGATTGGAAGTTGTTGAGACATCTCAACACAGAGGTAGACATCTTGATGATGTTAGTGATGATGAAATTGAAGATGTTCAAGGTGAAGCTGCACCTGCACCTGTGATGAATTATGAAGAAGAGTGATTCCTGAGAGCTTTGAAAAGTTTGAAATCCACACCTCAGTTTAATCCCCCTAAGTATATTGGAAAATAGGATTTTGATGAATTGATTGACTAGATAAAAGAAATGGAAAATTATTTTGAATATGAAAATATGGCAGAGGATAAAAAGGTGAAGATTGCAAGCAAAAAATTGAAAGGTCATGCATCCCTATGGTGGGAACATATCCATTTGGATTGAAAGAAGAAAGGAAAAGACAAAATCAAGGTATGGGACAAGATGGTAAATAAATTTAAGGGCAGGTTTCTACCTTGTGATTATCATATTAAACTAATCTGGTGAATGCAAAGTCTAAAGTAGAAAGACAAATCAGTAAAAGACTATACTGAATAATTTTACATATTGGAGATCAGATTTATACCTATTGAGGATGAAGTGGAGAGAGTCACAAGATACCTAAATGGCTTGAGAAGTTCTATACAAGATGAGATCAGTCTAGTCAAGATGGAAAGCATTAAGGAGGCATATAAATTTTCCCCAAAAGCCAAGGAAAAAATGGAACAGAAGGTATGAACAAAGACAAAGAGGTGGAGGAGGTAGATTCCCTAGAGGAAGAGGTATAACTCATGGTGAGAATAGTATATTTGAATCAGACAAGTCTAATTTTTTGGAAACACTGAGAGGGGGGGGTGAATCAGTGTTTGGCTAATTATTCAAATTCAACAATTTAAACATAAATCAAATATACATCCAATGAAGCTTAACACAAGAACACATAACACTTGATATGATTATAGGGAAACCTTGATTAGAGGAAAACCCCAGTGGGGATTAGTACCCACAAATATTGTAATAGTATAATGAACCTGTTAAAGTTCATTTTCCCTGTTAGAAGCAGTCTTTACAATGTGAGTACAATGACCTGGTTAAGGGTTTGACCCTGTTAGGAGTCTTTTACAATTAACCCTATTAGGGGTGAGGACTCATTGTCCAAGAGCTCACTATTCAAAGAGAAAGAAAGCTACAACCTCCTGAGAATAGATATGCACTATATCCAAAAGTGAACCGTTGTATGTGACACAAATGTCTGATGAGTTCCAGTTACATGCTTATGCTCTTAGCTTCTTTAAGGGCTCTATCTCATAGTGATATCTTCATACTTCTCTGCTATACATCTTCTCTGACTATTTTGATGACACTTCAAATATACCTTTTCATTATATATATATATATATATATATATATACGCCTGAATAGACGCGACTACAGACAAGACCTTAGTCGGCCCAAAAACATAATACACAATGCTTCCAAACAAATTGGCATAAGTGTGTTTACAAAAATGTTTAAAATATGATTAAAAAATTAATACAATAGGTGCTTAGCCTTTACATAACAAAAGATTACACGCTAATCAAAATCATGAAGTCTGCTTCATACTCTATATTCTCGACTGGTGGTGTACTTTTTCTTTCTGTAACTTGTCCATTATGCCATTCTGTACCATGTGTGTATAGGGTAAGCATAATAACATACCATAGAGCTTAATTCTGAATGCGCATATTCTGATGTGGTCGTACGCACATGCGTTGATGCCCTGATTGACTGTAAGTCACTATTTTGTTCTGTCTTCTACACTTAGTCAATTTTCCCTTCATAGTTTACTGTCAAAACTTCATATGACTTTGTTTCCATAATGAAAACACAAAATAAGCCATATACTCCCTGGGAGTCAACTTTCCAACAATCTCCCCCCTTTTATTAATGGCAACAAAGGAATGTGGCTAAGTTACTCAAAATTCACTAACACCCAAAAAGTGTATATCATTATACTTTCAAATATATACTACTCCCCATATATACACATATTCCTTGTATATTACTCCCCCTTTGAAATTAATGACAAAGGTGTCAAAATTGTAAGTCTCTAGATACTTAATCCATATATACATCTTGATATATAACATGAAGATTCTTTATCTCTTGCTGCCAGAATGCCTTCATTGCATCAACTATCTGGAGATAGGCACATAGAGCATAAGTGAGCTTCTCCATTTTTATCAAGTCCATGCAAGGACCTTCATAATATTTGAAAATAGTGGCATCAATCTATTTGACGTTCTCATCTAGAACTGCCAAGGAGGGTGCTAGTACATTTCTCAGTTGGGTCTATCTGATTCTTATCTTATTAATCTCAAATTTTTCCTTTTCAATCTTGTCAAGCTGACCTTGATAGATACTGTTGCAGATGTTCATGTCTTGCATGGATGTCTTGAATGATTTCTTAACACTTTCAACCAAGATATCTACCTCCTCTATCTTCTTGATATGATCAGAGGTGAATTTCACCTTGTGCATGCAGTTGGCTATTATATTTCTACCTTTAGCTACCAACTCTTTCAACATAGACTGACCAATCTTCAATGACTTTAAATCTAAGGAAAAATTCTTTACTAGTTCATTCAACCTTTCCTTCTTGTACTCATCTTCTATAATTCTAGTAGTTGAGTCTACTAGGCTTGAGAAATGTGCTTTGAAGCTTGTTAGTAAACTGTCTATGTCATCAACTGACTAAATTTTTTCTACTTTCTTGTCCACAGGTACTAGGTCATTAAAAATGTTTATATATTCTAAGAATAGAGGATTCATCATAACCTATTTATCTTTGGCCTTTTCCATGGCTAGTACACTAATCTTGATCAGGTCTTCTTCTCCCCTAGTATCTAGACTTGCTGAGTCAGGAGTTAAACTTGACAACAATGAGGTATATGGTTGAATGGACAGTGTGAATATGGTATTCTCACTAGTAGCCATGCATTCAATTTTAACTGGGATCTCCATGACTGGTGTCTCATTGTTTTTATTATCTTCCTCTTTGTTCAAGTCTGTTGAATCTATAGAGGGAAATGTATCTTGTTGCAAATATTTATCATCAGTGCATGCCTTCTCTATGTCTTCTGAGTTTACAAATGCTTTTTCAACTATATCCATATCATTATCAAAAGCGGTCATAGATATCTTGATATCATCAATCACTATAGTATCCCCTGAATCTTTTGTTATATCAAAGGCTATTGAGACTGAGGGTGCTAAAACCTGTGGACATGTCTTAGGTGCATTCTAAGTTACTTGTTCTGCAACCTGTTTAGAAGGAACTAGAGTTGCCTTAGCTATAGGTGCCATTGATGGATACATATGTCTATCTAGAAATACCCACTCAAATGATTTATGAGTCTTTTCACCAACCAGTTCATACTCCTTGTTCATGATATGAAGGATTCTTGTTTTGGTTCTTAGGTACGGCTTTACTAGATCCATAAAAATTACTTTCTCATCATGCGAGCACACCGGGAGAAGAATATCCAATGTTTCTTCTCTTATGCTCACATCCTCTTCAATTGATTGCCTCTTTAACATATCAATTATGTTCCATACCTTGTTTGGTATGACAGTCTTGAGTTCCAATACAGTCCTTTTGAACTTAATCATATGAGATATCATCATAGAATGAATCTCTGATTTGTCTATCTCTTGATATTTTTCATATAAATTCTTGAGAGACTCTATTCTTCCTTTATTGAAAATTTTGTTCCTTAAGACATTAAGACTAGGTTTGAAACCTACCTCAAGAAGATCTTGTGTGTTCTTTACCTTTCTTCTTGTAGTTCTTGAGGATGGATGACTAGTGGGCACTTGCTTCCTTCCTCTAGACTTATTGCTAGGTACTGATGGTGGAGATGCATCCAGATCAATGGTGGTTGATGGCATAGATGTATCTTCATTTGATTTCTTCTTTTTCTTCTTGGGCATATCATTAGTATTCTCTATTTTTACTTCTATGGGAGTCTTCTCAAGTTCTTTGGCTATCTTATCTTCTCTAGCTCTGTCAAGATATGCATGAGTAACACCATGAACTTTTAGGATATTTGAGGTAATCCTCGATGCCTTCCTTTTGTTCTTAGCACTATATAGGATAGAATCAACTTGATTTTTCTTTTCTCTATAAGTGCCCCATCTAGGTTCATTGGGCTCCTTGGGCACAGATAGGAGAACTTGTGCATAACCTTCCAAAACATGTTCTTCGACTTCATAACCAAGAGGGTGAATCCATTTTTTCCTAGGTTCAACTACCTCCATGCAAGTATAGTCAGTCTCCACCATGAAGCATATGGTGTCTTTGTACTTCTCAACTATTTTCTCAGGTATCCTGAACCTCTTCTGCATATTGATCCTGAATGTCTTGATGTCCATGTCTATAGAATCCTTCACACTACTCTCTGATGTGGATTTTAGTGAAATCTGTGACATAGTGGGTTTGCTTTTGTCTAGGTAGAGATTTGCAACCTTTCCTACTATGTGGAAGTAGAGATATATGATCAGTGAGCCAAACCTGAATATCTTTCTCTTGTCATGCTTAATAGCTCAGACAATTGAGCATGAAATATCTCACATAGGTTGTACTGAGTATTATCATTCACCTTTTTTATTTCTGCTAAGACAGTAGCTACAGATACACTATTTAGTCTACTTGCGTGATGGAATTTGTAACCTAGTATCATGGTAACTATATTTATGTCATCTTCCTTGATAGGATCAACTGTCATACTACACCTATCACTTCTAGATAAGCATTCATGTTCAACCTGTTTCTTAACATCTTTACTAGTTGGAAGAACTGGTCCAGTCTTGGGTAGTCTAGTCATCTCATGAATTAGATCAGCAGTGATGTAGACAAGAACCTCACTATACAGTATAGATCATCATGTATCCTACTAAGTAATATATTCACCCATTTTGGCTCATAGAACTCATGTGAATTGGAATACTCAAAGATAGGGTTATCAATGAGATGCACGTATTCATCCTTGAATGTATAATCTGGTTTCATCATAGAACCCATGAGAGATGCAATGTTGTTATCTCAAACTATTTCCTTCTTGCAATAAACATATGCACATATATCTTCTACATGTACGACTCCAAGCAGAGTCCTAGAGAATTCTCCTTCGACATCATCCAGTATGGACTTGAATGGATGCTTCTTAAAAACACATCTCTTCTTCTCAGCAATGTCAAATACAATAGGGGTTGCCATACTTACTTGCAAGTAGGTTAAGTAGGGTTTCACGATGATTCTGAAACAACGCGACTGCTAGGGTTCCATTCCAAATGTAATCCATTCACAAACCAACTAATCCTTCAAGCTGTAGTGCTTTGATGCTCAATGCCTATCTACTTTATGAATGATTCAATCTCAAATGCAAAGTGAGGTTTTTAATATCTTTTGCCAATTTATATAAAGATCAATTGCATTTAATGCTCGTTGTTGTAAAGCAGTTTACAGAGAGGATTTCAACTTTGATATGAACAAAGTAAAGGCAATGCATGAATTCATACAACCTTAATTCATGATTACATGCATGAATCCATAGGTGCATACTCAGAGGTGAGTATACCAGCCACGCAGGGGTTCAGAGCTAGAATAGCTCCCCCTAAGACCATGAGGGTCAACTATTCAGAAGTAGAAGGTGCATCCACTAAGGATGCATCTTCTACCTTGTTCTCTCCATTTTCCTTCTTTACTTCAACCCATATTTTATCTTAGTTAGCTTTAGTTTCCACAAACTTGACTTCTTGTAATTCTTCAAACAAATAGTTCTTGGGATTCTCTTGTCCTTTTGTTCTTGATCTGCCAAACCTTGAGATATGTCCATCATTTCCACATGAGTGATAGATGATAGGAGGTCTTGTGTTGTTATTCAGCATGTTGCATTTCTTTGTTGTGTGTCCATTTTAGTTACATATCTGACATGTAATGTTCTACAAGTTTCTTTGAGGTTGATTTCTCTGATTGAATTTAGTTTGATTCCTTTGGTTTAGTTGTGGTTGATTTCTTTGATTTATTTTGCAATGAATAGCCCTATGACCAGACTTATTATAGGAGTAATAGTAACCATTGAAGGGTCTTACATTCTTAAAATCTCTTTCCAAGTGTCCATGCTTGTTATAGGCATAGCAAGTATGATTGACTACCTTGTTCTTATCTTTTGGTGATTCTGCTTTAGTCTCTTCATGATTTTTCAGTTTTCTTTTCTGCTGAAGATTCTGTTAGAGCTTTCTTTGTTTCTTGTAATGAGTTGATCTCAATTTGAGCTAAATTGTATCCCATACTAGTGGTGTCTCCTTTTAGATTTTGTGCATAGAGCTATGATTGAATCAAATCAGAGCTTGTGTGTAGTTTATCAATCTTGTCTTTGGCTCCTGATAATTCAGATTCAATTTTGTTCTTGATATTTTCCAATTCCAAGATTTTCATATTGGCTTGTATGAGTTCTTCATCCAACTATTTTTTTCTTTGTTCTTCTCTTTAATAGTTGTTAAGATATTAATTAACTGATCATTTAATTCTTCTATCTTATCTTTCAGAGACATGTTCTCTTCATTCGGTTTCAAATCATTGGTGGATAAATCTTTTAGTTCTTACCTTAGTTTCTTGATAAGCATTTGTGAGCCATCAAATTTTACTTTAAGTTCTTCATTTTCTTTCTCAGATCTGTCTAGATCTTCAAGGGCTGCTTCAAGATTATTTTTCAGATGTTTGAATTTTTCTAAATCCATGATCTCCTCAAGTGGTTAAACTTTTCTCTCTGAGGACCAGGCTCTGAAACTAATTGTTGGAAACACTGAGAGGGGGGGGGGGGGGCTGAATCAGTGTTTGGCTAATTATTCAAATTCAGAAATTTAAACATAAATCAAATATGCATCCAATGAAGCTTAACATAAGAACACATAAAACTTGATATGATTACGGGGAAACCTTGATTAGAGAAAAACCCTGGTGGGAATTAGTACCCACAAATATTGTACTAGTATAATGAACCTATTAAAGTTCCTTTGCCCTATTAGAAGCAGTCTTTACAATGTGAGTACAATGACCTAGTTAAGGGTCTGACCCTGTTAGGATTATTTTATAATTAACCTTGTTAGGGGTGAGGACTCATTGTCCAAGAGCTCACTGCTCAAAGAGAAAGAAGGCTACAACCTCCTAAGAATAGATATGCACTATATCCAAAAGTGAACTGATGTATGTCACACAGATGTCTGATCAGTTCTAGTTATGTTCTTATGCACTTAACTTATTTAAGGGCTCTATCTCATACTAATATCTTCATACTTCTCTGCTATACATCTTCTCTGACTATTTCGACGACACTTCAAATGTATCTTTGCATTACATATATATATCTTTACGCCTGAATAGACATGACTACAAACAAGACCTTAGTCGGCCCAAAAATATAATACACAACGCTTCCAAACAAGTTGGATTAAGCATGTTTACAACAATTTTTAATATATGATTACAAAATCAATACAATAGGTGCTTAGCCTTTACATAACAAAAGATTACACGCTAATCAAAATCATGAAGTCGGCTTCATACTTTGTATTTTGGACTACTTGTGTACTTGTTCTTTCTATAACTTGTTTGTACTGCCATTCTGTACCATGCGTGTATAGGGTAAGCATAATAACATACCATAGAGCTTAAGTCTGAATGCGCATATCTGGATGTGGTCGTACGCATGTGCGATGATGCCCTGATTGACTGTAAGTCACTATTCTATTCTTGTTAGAATAGTCCCAAAGGATAACTAAGAGGGGGGGGCTGAATTATTTATCAATAACTTTAATTATTTTCCTTCTTTAACTTCATAATACAACAAAGTAAATGCTTGATTAGATAACATAGTACACAACACATAATTTGATTACGGGGAAACCAAATGGTAAAAACCCTGATAGGAATTAGCACCCACATTGAACTATACTTGTTTATAGTAATCCCTCTTAGAAGATATCTCAACCCTGTTAGGATTTGTATTTTATAATACAATAAGTATAGTGACCTGGTTAAGGGTCAGACCCTGTTAGGAGTCTTTAACAAATAACCCTGTTAGGAGTGGTGGACTCACTGTCCAAATGCTCACTACTTGATGGTGAAGGCTACAACCTTCTGTATAATAGATATGCACTATATCTAATGATGAACTATAGAGTAGACCTATTGTCTTGATCAGTTCCAGTGTATTACAATCTTTTACTTCTTCTTCACATAGACTCTTGATGAATGAACCAACTCTGATAATCTTCTCTACACATCTTTCTTCTCTTTTCATATCATTCACACTTAGCGTGTCACATTTGACTTGCTATAAGTATCTTCCTCAAAGTATGAGATCATGGGACCTGTAAGACAACTCTTCATAACATCCTTGTCGGCTCTACTAAGCATGCAAGCATTATTACAACCGTGCAAGTATAAACTGAATAGATGCGACGCTTCACTAAGTCGGCCTCACCAAATTAACTCTAATTTTGCAATCTTCTTGAAACATGTTTGGCACCTTTAGATTAATATCATCAACTCATAACTAATCATGAATATACACACACATATATAGAAGATAGGCACAACTCAAGAAACATGTGATATACATCGGCCCTAAATAGTTACACTTCCAGAACTGTAACTGCCAATAACAAAATTACATAACTTGATGGAAACATCATATTTGGATTTGCATGTATGAACATAACATCATAAACATGTCAAAAACATGTATCTAACCATGCAAGTCTTCATGTCATCATTCTTAGAAGTACATACAAAATTGCTACTATGTATTATATGTTGTCATCAATGACAAATATACAATCAATCAACTGCTTAGAATTAAATCTCCAACCATCTCCCCCTTTGACATTGATGGAAACATATGACATCAAAAACATCCTTTGTTCATGGTGTCCTCTTTCTTTTACAATCTTCTCAATATCCTCATCAAAGATTTCTCTAAACTGCTGCAATTCCTCTGTTTGTGTTTTTGTTCCATGTATATACTCCCCCAGAGTATATGCTCCCCCTTAGTACATACTCCCCCTTACTATATACTCCCCCTTTGACATCAATGGCAAAGGGTGCCATAGATATTTAGGCACATGTACTACTCTAGAAGTAGAGTAGTCAACCATTCATCAGTCACTTAATGGTTGATGTTCTTGTTGCTTCTTCTAAACAAACTTAGGAGAGGGAATTACTCCCAACTTCTCCCTAAGATACTCAAAAGTATCCTTTGATAAAGGCTTTGTGAAAATATCTGCCAACTATTCTTTGGTGTTCACATAGTCCAATTTAACTTCTTTGTCTGCAACCTTTTCTCTTAAGAAATGGTACTTGATCTCTATGTGTTTTGTCTTTGCGTGCATCACAGGGTTCTTAGACATGTTGATAGTGTTAGTATTATCACAATGAATAAAAATAGGATAATCAACCTTAATACCAAAGTCTTTAACCATCTTCTTGATCTAAACCATGGTTAAACAATTTAGTGCTACTGCAACATATTCAGCTTCTGTTGTTGACTGAGAAATATAGTTCTGCTTCTTGCTTATCCAAGAAACCAACTTGTCTCCAAGGAATACTGCTACTCCTAAAGTTCTCTTCCTGTCATCAATACAACCTACCCAATCTGCATCTATATACACATGAAGTTTTACATTCTCTGATTTAGGATACCATAAACCATAGTCTATAGTTCCCTTTAGATTTTTGAATATCCTCTTGATTTCCATTAGGTGATTCTGCTTGGGTTCAGCTACAAATCTTCCAACAATGCCAAATACATTAGATATGTTAGGTCTAGATTGAGTTAGATAAATGATTTTACCAATCATAGATTTGTACAATGTTTTATCAACTGCTGTGGAATCATCATCCTCTGAAAGCTTGCTTCCTGTTATCATAGGAGTGCATACTGGCTTATAGTCTTCCATCTGAAAAGTTTTCAATATTTCCTTTACATATTTTGACTGATTAATGAATATACCTTTATCAGTTTGTTTTACATTCATTCCTAAAAAGGATTTTATAGAACCAATCATACTCCTTTCAAATTCATTCGGTATTTATTTTGCAAATGTTGTACTGAGCTTGTCATTACCTCCAAAGATAATGTCATCAACAAATATGGAAACTAATAGTAATCCATTAGGTGTCTCCCTTGTGAATAGGCTATAATTTTCTGCTCCTTTATTGAATCCAATCTTGGTAAGATAACCATCAAGTCTCTGATACCAAGCTCTTGGGGCCTATTTAAGACCAAAGAGTGCTTTCTTCAATTTTCATACCATGTCTAGTTCATTTGAAAGATTAAATCCTTCAGAATGTTCTATGTAGAATTCCTCATTCAAGTCACCATTCAGAAAAGTTGATTTTACATCCATTTGATAAACTTTAAAGTCTTTGAATGTTGCATATGCCAAAAACAATTTAATGGCTTCCAGTTTTCTCACAGGGGCAAACATATCAGTGTAGTCTATTCCTTCTCTCTGCGCATATCCTTTGCATACCAATCTTGCTTTGTTTCTTACTATTGTACCATCTTCATTCATCTTATTTATGAATACCCACTTTGTTCCAATCACATTTTTGTCACTAGGTCTAGGGACCAATTCCCATGTATCATTTTTAATTATCTGATCTAATTCTTCTTTCATTGCATTCTTCCAATCAAAATCATTACAAGCATCTTCAACACTTAAAGGTTCAATCTGTGAAAGTAAACATACTTCTTCATCCATTGCTAGACCTTTTTCTTTTGATCTAGTCAAAACACTGCTTCTCTGATCTCTAATGATGTCATCTTTAGAGTTGTATCTAGATGTGAATTTTGGAACCTTAGGTGTGTCTTCTTCTTCTGTAATATGTGATTCTTCTCTACTTGATTTAGGGTCATTGCATGAGACATCAATGCAATCAAACATTTCTTCAATAACAGTATCTTTGCTGCTAGGCCTGAGTTCATCTTCAATCATAGGTGCATATTCATAGTACCTCTCTTCAACATAAACTTTTCATTAATCTTAACATGTGTGCTTTCAATTATCTTCTTTAATCTCAAATTGAAACATCTATATGCTTTTCTTTTAGTATAATAACCAAGGAAAATACCTTCATCACTTCTGGCATCAAACATACCAACACCATCATCTCTCTTGATGTAGCACTTGCTACCAAAGATTCTAAAATACTTTACTGTAGGTACATTTCCAAACCAAAGTTCATAGGGTGTCTTATTTGTGCCTGGCCTCAATTGAGTTTTGTTGATAGTATATACTGTTGTGTTCACTGCATCTCTCCAATAGGTGTGAGCAACTTTTCCTTCAATCATCACAGTATGCATTGTATCAAGTATGATCTTGTTCCTCCTTTCTGCAATCCCATTTTGCTGAGGGGTTCTAGGTGCACTCAACTGTCTTTTAATACCATGTTCTTCACAATAATCATAAAACTGATCAGAGGTGAACTCTCCTCCTCTATCTGATCTCAGACATTTTAGTTTTAATCCGGATTCATTCTCAACTTTAGCTTTGAATATTTTAAACTTCTCAAAGGCTTCAAACTTCTCCTTTAAGAATGCAACCCACATCATCCTAGAAAAATCATCAACAAACAAAATGAAATGCCTTTGACCTTAGTATGATCTTGTTTGGGTAGGACCACACAAATTTGTATGCACTAGGTCCAATTTGTTCTCAACTGAGTTTTTCTTGCTTCTGAAGGAACTCCTTACATGCTTACGCATAACACATTCCCTACATATTGTGTCTACTGGTCTTGCAATACTTTGTAGGTCTCTAACTGCCTTGACATTACTGATCTTTACTATGTTATCAAAATTGATGTGACATAGTCTCTTGTGCCATAGCCAACTGTCATCCACCTTTGCAACAAAATAACTTACATCAGAATTGAGCTGAAAAACATTACTTTTTGTTTTGAGAGCCTGATGCAATCATGTCTCCATCCTTTTTGTTAATGATGCACTTGTTCTCTTTGAACTCCAGATGATAACCTTTGGTAAGTAGTTGTCCAACACTCAACAAGTTATGATGTAGTCCATCAACATATAGAACATCATCTGTCTTGTTCTTTCCATCCAAAGTGATAAAACCTCTGCCTATGATAGGTTTAGGAGTGTTATCTCCAAATCTAACCATACCACCTTTGTATTTTTCTAATTGAAAAAATCTATCTTTGTCACTTGTCATATGATGGGAGCATCCACTGTCAATGATCCAATCATTTCTGATGTCTGCTTTGGAAATTAAGGATAACTCTTGTTCTTCCTTTTCATCTTCAATGTCCATTTCCTCAAGAAAAATTTCCATGTATCTAAGGGAAATGAATCCAATTTCATCTTCTCCTGAATCTTCATCAGTTATACCTTCTTCAGCATGGTAACATTCCTTCTTATATTTGAGTTTGTAATTAAATCTAAACTTCTTGACTCTTGTGCGACACTTAGATGCAAAGTGACCAATCTTGTTACATGAAAAACATTTGAATGGAAGCTATCCTTCATATTTTCCTTTACCTTTCTTTCCTCTTCTAGCAATCATAGAAATAATTTCTTCTAGTTCTTCATCAACTTCTTCTTTCTCATTATGACTGGAGATGTGTAAAGATTTCTTACCATGGACTGAGGCTTTGAAAGCTGTTTCACTTTTAGGTTCAGTCTTCAATCTTGATATCTCAAATGCAGAGATTTTGCTAATCAAGGTCTCTCTCTTGAAGTCTTGTGAGAATTGCATGGTTTCCTCTAGAATACTTATCTTGTTTTCATAGTCTGATGTTAAAGTAGTTAGCAGCTTGTCCATTATGTCTTCTTCTGATATTTCTCCACCATTGTTTCTGATTTCAGAGACTGCTTCATTTTATCCTCTGTTTTTAAGCTCTAATGTTCTCTTCAGGTAACATCTCAAGACTGTTATATTTATTTTTCCATGTCTTCCTACATGCATTCTTTGCTTGAATATCTCCTTCAAACATATCTTCTAAATATTTCCATATGGTATATGCTCTGTCAATTTTCTTGATCTCAGAAGATTCACTTTCAGATAAGGTGTTGATTAGGGCTTCTTTAGCAATTGCATTATTGGTAAATATATCCTTTTGTCTGTTAGTAGCATCATCCTTTGCAAGCTCTTTTAGAGATGGAATTACAACCTCTTGTGTAGCAATTTCAAAGATCTCAAATCCAACACACTGTAGATGTGTTATCATTTTGTTTTTCTAATCTAGATAATTTTCTCCATCAAACTTAGGGCTTTATTTTCTGAAGTAAGACATTTGATCTACCTTAAGCTGCTAGGCTTCTTCTCCAAGGCACTTGGCTCTGATACCAATTGTTAGAATAGTCCCAAAGGATAACTGAGAGGGGGGGTGAATCAGTTATCAATAAATTTAATTATTTTCCTTCTTTAACTTTAGAATACAACAAAGTAAATGTTTAATCAGATAACACAGTACACAACACACAATTTGATTACGGGGAAACCAAATGGTAAAAACCCTGATGGGAATTAACACCCACAATGAACTATACTTGTTTATAGTAATCCCTGTTAGAAGACATCTCAACCCTATTAGGAGTTGTATTTTACAATGAAATAAGTATAGTGACTTGGTTAAGGGTCGGAGCCTATTAGGAGTCTTTTACAAATAACCCTGTTAGGGGTGGTGGACTCACTGTCCAAAAGCTCACCGCTTGATGGTGAAGGCTACAACCTTTTGTATAATAGATATGTACTATATCTGATGATGAAATGTATAGTAGACCTTCTATATTGATCATTTCCAGTTAATTACAATCTTACTTCTTATTCACATAGACACTTGATGAATGAACCAACTCTGATAATCTTCTCTGTACATCTTTCTTCTCTTTTCGTATCATTCACACTTAGCATGTCACATTTGACTTGCTATAAGTATCTTCCTCAAAGTATGAGATCATGGGACCTATAAGACAACTCTTCATAACATCCTTGTCAGCTCTACTAAGCACATAAGCATTATTACAACTGTGCAAGTATAAACTAAATAGACGCGACGCTTCACTAAGTTGGCCTCACCAAATTAACTCTAACTTTGCAATCTTTTTGAAACATGTTTGGCGCCTTTAGATTAATATCATCAACTCATAACTAATCATGAATATACACGTGCATATATAGAAGATAGGTGCAACTCAAGAAACACGTGATATACATCAGCCCTAAACAGTTACACTTCCAGAACTGTAACTGCCAATAATAGAATTACATAACTTGACTGAAACATCATATTTGGATCTGTGTGTATGAACATAACGTCATAAACATGTCAAAAACATGTATCTAACCACACAAGTCTTCATGTCATCATTCTGATAAGTACATATAGAATTGCTACTATGTATTATATGTTGTCATCAATGACAAACATACAATCAATCAACTGCTCATAATCAAATCTCCAACAGTTTTGTCTTCTACACTTAGTCAATTTTTACTTTATAGTTTACTGTCAAAACATCATATGCCTTTGTTTCCATAATGATAACACAAAATAAGCCATATACTCCCTAGGAGTCAACTTTCCAACATAGTTCAGACACAACTCAGGAAAAAGGAAAGATAGAATGGAAAGGTGGAAATTCATACCGAGGAAGAGGTAATTACTCGAGAGGTAGTTATAGCTGAAAAGGAGTCCAAGTTACTTGTTACAATTGTGGTGAAGAAGGAATTAAATCTTTTGAATGTACACATGCAAGAAAGAAAGGAAGTAGTAGAAGAAATGCATTGGTGCAAGAGGAGTCACCAAAAAAAGCGGAGAAGGAAGGAAATTTCATGATCTGAAGGATACTATGGAGTGAGAAGGATAAGCAAGATCTAATCAGGAAAAAAAATTTCAAGACTAGATGTAGAGTTCCAGATAAAGTTTGTAAAGTGATTGTTGACAGTGGAAGCTCGGAGAATCTGGCATCTGAGGAAATGGTTTAAAATTTGCAGTTGGAGAGGATGAAACATCCAAAGCCTTATCAGATCTCATGGAACAAGGATGATAATACATTAATGGTGAGTGAACAATGTTTGGTGAGTTTAAAAATTGGAAAGTATTATGATAAGGTGTTGTGTGATATTATGCCTATGGATTGTTGTCATATTTTTTTGGGTAGACCTTGGCAATATGATACACATGATATAGATGATGGAAGATTGAATAAATACTCTATTTGGGTTGATGGTAAGAAGCAAGTTTTGTTATCTTTGATTGAAGAATTTATTGGTGAGATATGTACATCTACGAAAGTTTGTCTGATGGAATGTAGACAGTTTATTAAGGATTTGATAATAGATGATATATGTTATGCTTTGATCCCTAACAAACTGAGTAAGAATACATAAGATGAAATTCCTACAGAAGTTGAAAAGTTACTCACTGAGTACAAGGAGATAGTTTTAGATGATGTACCTGATGGTTTTCCACCAATGAGAGATATCATTCATTGTATGGATCTGATTCTTGGAGCAAATTTACCAAACAAAGCACCACTTAAGTTAACACCTACCAATTAACCGAGAAGTTCATGAATTGTTCAACAAAGGCTTGATCCGAGAAATTTGAGACCATGTGAGTACCTCTTGTGTTGGCACCTAAGAAGAATGGAGAATGGAGAATTTGCAATGATTCTAGAGAAATTAACAAGATCACAGTAAAGTATAGGTTTCCTATACTGAGAATGGATGACATAATGTACTCTTTGAGTGGAGCAAGATATTTTACCAAAATTGATTTGAAAAGTGGATATCATCATATCAAAATCAGAGAAGGAGATGAATGGAAGACTACTTTCAAGACAAAGGAAGGTTTGTATGAGTGGTTGGTTATGCCCTTTTGTTTAACTAATTCACCAAGTACATTTATGAGAATAATGAATGAAGTTCTAAAGAAATTCTTGAATAAGTGTGTGATTGTGTACTTGGATGATATTCTAATATTTAGTAAGACTAGAGAAGAGAATTTGATGCATATAAGGCAAGTGTTGTAGAGATTAAAAGAACAAAAGTCACTGATAAATTGGAAGAAGTGTTCCTTCATGAAAGAAGAGCTTGTGGATTTGAGATTTGTGATTTCAGCTGATGGTTTGAAGATGGATCCAGAGAAGGTCGAAGCTATATGGAGTTGGACTACACCTGAAAATGTCATTGAGGTAAGATCATTTCATGGATTGGAAATTTTTACAGGAAGTAATAAGAAATTTTAGTTCTATTTGTAATACTATAACTGAGACAATGAGAGGAGACAAAAGAGAATTCAAATGGACACATCAAGCTGATAAGAGTATTGAAGCTTTAAAGATGAAGGTTTCCAAATTACCTATGTTAGCCTTACCTAATTTCAATAAGGTATTTCAAGTTGAATGTGATGCAAGTGAAAGTACAATTGGAGCTGTGTTGACTCAAGAAGGTAAACCTGTTACTTTCTTTAGTGAAAATTTGAATGATGTAAAAAGGAAATATTTTGTCTATGATCAAGAAATGGATACATTATTTGATGCAAAATGAATTTGTTATGTATACTAATCATATGGCTTTACAATATCTGGGTGGTCAAAATAAGTTGAATCAGAGACATATGAAATGGGTAGAGTATTTGCAGAGCTTTACATTTGTGATTAAGCATAAGAGTGGAGTTTCTAATAGAGTTGATGATGCATTAAGTAGAAGAAGATCTTTTTTGACTGAAATGACAATTGAAGTTCTTGGTTTTGATGACATGAAGCATTTGTATGAAAGTGATCTCTATTTTTCAGAGAAGTGGAGAGTGTGCAGAGCACCCAATTCAAATCAATCAAGTATGAAGACTATTTCATTCAGGAAGATATGTTGTTCAAAGGTACTCAGTTATGTATATTGAAAGGTTCAATGAGAACTAATTTGATAAAAGAGAAGCATAGGAGAGGATTGGGTGGACACTTTGGTATTGATAAAACATTGATTTTGTTGAAGGAGAGGTATTTTTGGCCTCAGTTGTATAAGGATGTTCAAATTTTTTTAAGAACTTGTGGAGTTTGTCAAGCTGCCAAAGGAGTAAGTTAGAATACTAGTATTTATACACCAATTATTGTTCCTGAGAAACCTTGGAGTGATATCAAAATGGGTTTTGTTCTTGTCTTACCTAGGACAACAAGAGGAAATGATTCTATATTTTTTGTTGTGGATAGATTTTCTAACATGACAAATTTCATACCATGTAAGAAAACATCAGATGTAGTACACATAACAGATCTTTTCTTTAAGGAAATTGTTAGATTGCATGGATTACCAAGGAGTATCATCTCTGACCGAGATAGTAAGTTTGTTAGCTATTTTTGGACAACAATTTGGAAGAAGTTGGATACTGAGTTGAAGTTTAGTTCTACATTTCATCCATAGACTGATGGACTCTTAGAGGTTATAAACCAAATTTTGGGTAACTTTTTGAGATGCTTTGTTGGTGACACACCAGGCGATTGGGATTTGATGTTGGTACAAGAAGATTTTTCATACAATAGTTTAGTAAACAGAAGTACTGGAAAGACACCTTTTGAGATTGTTCATGGCACACAACCAAGAAGTATATCAGATTTGAGAGATATTGTTGGAGAAGAGAAAAGGAGTGCTGAAGTAGAAGAATTTGTAGAATTTATGAATACATTGCATGAAGATGTAAAATAAAAGCTGGAGATAAGTAATCAGAAGTACAAAGATAGTGCAGACAGATCAATAAGACATAAAACATTTGAAGTTGGTGATGCAGTTATGGTTCATTTGAAGAAAGGCATATTTCCTATGGGAACATATGGTAAATTTAAAATGAAGAAATTTGGTCCTTGCAAAACACTGAGAAGATTTGATAGTGGAAATTCTTATGAAGTTGAATTATGTGATGACATGGATATATCACCTATATTCAATATTTCAGAATTGTATGAATATCATGAACTTGATGAAGAAGTGATAGTACCAAGTGATTATCCTAAGAAACAGATAGAGGAAGTTGAAAAAATTATGAAATAGAGAATTGGCAGGAGCACAAGAGGAAAGGAATACATGGAGTATCTGGTAAAGTGGAAGAACAGACCAATTGAGGACTCATCTTGGATTTCTCAATCTAAGTTGGATTCATTTCAGGTTGGACCAGACACATAATTTAGACAATCATTTCATGTAACCCCAGGTGTGTGACACAGGAGAATCTTGGGTCATTGGAAATCTTGCACAACCAAAAATATGTTTTTTTTTTTTTAGTATGTTTGGAGGCTACTTAGGTATTACTTTGTTGCTTGGGCTCTACTTCTCGGTAATACTTTTTGGGTTAGTCTTTATTGCTTGGGTTTCTTTTGCTTGGGCATGCTTGTTTTGTTTCTCAATTTCTTCTTTTGAGCATGCTTGTTTTGTTTCTCGGGTTCTTCTCTCAGGCATTCTTGTTCTGTTTCTCAGTTTATTCACTCGGGCATACTTGTATTTCTTATGTTTCTAAGGTTTTTTTCATGTTACGCATGTTCTTCTTTTCCAGAGGCTCTTTGTTTCTCGGTCAACCTTTGCCTGAGATGTTCATTTTTGGAGTTTGATCTGATGGCCGACTTCTTAATTTAATTTCCATTGTTGAATTGATTTGGGATCTCTCATTGGGATCTATCTGGACCTAAATCTGTGTCTCCATTATGGATTTAAGCACCAACCTCTTGTGGTATACTCTTGTATATATTTGGTTGTATGTTCTTAGTTTAGGAAATAAATATTAAAGCAAGAAAGAAAATGTTTAGATATTGAGATCGAAGGTATGTGATCTCTAGTGTATGAAGTCTTATTGTAATTCATTGAATATATGGCCGAAACCAGGAAGGCCTTACAACCTGGCATGTAATGATTTTGATCAAGTTAATATAAAGGATATCTCTATTTTCTTCTCTCACTATGTTTTTTGGCTTTCTCATTGTGTCTGCAAGATGGGTTGGTGATTGGGTGAGCCTTAGGCCCCTCCTATTGTCCCTCCTTTTGTCACCTTTCCATTAAGCTATAGTTCAATTCATATTTTATTAATTTTCTACTCAAGTAGTAAATGGTTCTTTCTTTTTCTTCATTGTCTTATTGTGCCAATAGTACCCCTAAAGATTTCTCCGTTGCTAATATGTAAAGTAATAAGGGTTTTCCTTTGATAGGTGGCATCAAGATGGGTGGGTTCTGTTGGTTGTATTTCAGGTTTTGGTTTCTTTCCCTTGGCTGTGTGGTTTTTCCTCTCCAAGTTTTCATGTTTTCAAGCCTAAACCAGTGAAAATTTTCAAAAGGCTCAAAAACCTAGCTCTTTTTGAGTGTTCAAATTTGAAGAAAAACCCTAAGGCGTTGTTCGCTTATGTTTCTCAGTTACCTTTTTACTTCACTTAAGTCATGAGTTCTATTCTGATCGCTTAGTCGCATAACTTAAAATAGAATATTCCTTTTTCTTTCTTACTTAGCGATTACTCTTTGTCGCATTATCTCATGCAACATAATAATATTCCTCTTTCTTTCCTAGACTTCATGATTTACTTTGTGTCACGTAATCATGGAATCGTTGAAATAGAACAGCAGTATATCAAGGGGCCCACAGACAGGTCGGGAGGTCGCATGAAGTTTTCTATAGTTAAGAGTTTATTATGAGACACTGTGATTTCTTTATGTCACATAATCGCTAAATGAGTCTAATGTGAAGTGTGATGAAAAGATTTAGTCACACAGTTTCTAGAAAAGATGCCAGTTAAGTTAAAACTTTTGAGACTACGCAACTAACCTTTGGCGGTTTCGGATGGAGCACAGTCGGGTTGTCGCCAGATAACTCAGACTTCAAATCAAAATAAGACAAGTGTCAGGAGGTAAATGGATTTCAAAATGATCGCTTAAAAGTATAAGTTTGTTCAGTGACTACGAGACTAATTATGGGTTTCTGTCAGTCGCAAGGTCTCAGAATATTTTAAAGGTATGAGAAGTTACTTGGCGATTAAGTGACAGTTGTCAGATAAAATCATTAAAAGATCCTACGATAGTCGCCAAGTCTGAGAATTAAAAATCCCAAGGAGAAAATTCCTTGAGACTCAGTGGCTAAGGGTATGTCACAAGGTTGCAAGATAAATTAAAGGGCGGGTGCCTTTGTCACGATGTCTCAGGAAGTTTTGGCATTCAGCATTTTCATTTAGCGATCAGGTGACTAAGGGCAGTCGTGCAGCCTGGGAAAAGAAAGATAAAATTTGGCGACTAAGAGATAACTGCAGAGGTTAACACTAACAATTAGTCGCATAGTATCATGAAGAAATGTGGGTTAGTAATAACCACTGGCGACTTTGATTCCATTGTGTCGCGTGATCGCCAAATCGTGACTGTGGTTAAAGAAGGTAAGAAAAATGTGTAGTCACCGTGTCTCTAGATAAAACATGGGTTCAGGATTGGGGTCAATGATGGAGAAAATAAGCGCATTCGCGTGGTCGCTTAATGCTAAATTCTATAAAAAGGCGGCAATATTAAACATGTCAATATGAATCATTCATCGGCCAATTAGATTTTCAGATTTTGATTACTGTGCAGAAAAAGGGTAGCTGAGATGTATGACAGTAGGCCAATCCCAGGATGACATATTAGCTCATTTTAATTTTATAAGTTATTGCTGAGGATTTAGTTTTATGAATTTGATTTTCTTGTCACACTCAGGAAACTACGGCTAGGTTTTCAATTATGTTCGCAGTATGTGGAATTAAAGACAGAATTGATGTTCTGAGAATCATGAGCTATGTACTTCAAATGGTTACTATAAGGAGTTGATGGCTTATTCATTTGCATTCACCTTGCTTTAAGAATTTCAAAACATGAAGAGTTCATTTGTCTAACAGAGAAAAAATTCAAAGATTTGCAGAGTTTTCTATAGTTCAAAAGCTCATTGTTTCCAGAATTGTGCAAAGGATAGTCTGTGAGTCTCAGTGATAGATTTGTCTCAATACCGGTAAAGAAGAGGAGATTTAAGCACTATAAACATGAGCAGAGCGGTGAATGTAGCCTCGACCAGTGGTGAAAGTGAGAGGGTGGAAGACGAGGCTAAAGGAAAAGTTAATTATTCAGATGAATTCCTTCGTTTGCTTCCTGGTTCAACTCAGAATAAAATGGAAAATGTAAATGTTCTAATTGATGACTACCAAGATGTTTGAGATGTTGTTACTCCAAGAACAATAGGTTTTTCTCTTTTCAATTATTTTTATAAGAACTCTGAAAAGGCCATTCTAGTATCAAACCCTTGGACCTATGGTTTATCCAGGTTAATTGTTCCTGATGTCTTCATAGATGTAGACTTGTTCTTAGACCTTGCCAATGATTATGATGTTTTGTCCAAGACCATCAAAAGGAATGATGGCACTGCCTTATTAATATTGAATAGAAATTCATTCATGCAAGCCTTTGGCTTATTTAGCACCATGTCCACCAGAATTAACATAATGAAGTAGCAACAAAGATATACTTTGAAGCCTGGTATTGCTAGAAGCCAGTTGCTGAAACATATGCTAAGGGAAGTGAGAAAATATTTGGATCCTATGTCTGGGAGCAGCCCATATTATTACAAGGATCTACACTTATATATCAAATATGCTTCCTATGCCCTGTGTAGAGTGCTAGGGATAGATGGTGACACAGAGAGGATTGATGCAGGAATTTTGATGATGGTGTTGGACCTACAAGAGGTCTACTCCAATACTAGTTATGATTATATTTAGCACATCGTTGATGAAATGCATGAGGGTTTCATTGCAACACAGAAAATGATGAAAAACCCAAAGGAGAAGGAGCCTAAGTTTCTACATTACTCCATTCTTATGCATCTCCTTTTGTATTTCAATTTTGTTATCATGGATGTCAATAATCTAGTTCCTCAGAGATTCTACCAAGCAGGATCAAATCCTATCCAATTTTGGGTGAGGGTTTGGAATTACACTTCTAGGGATTGCGATTATTGTGCCTTTTAGAATTGGATCATGTATCCAGTAGTACAGAGTTTGGGGATCAGCAGAAAAAGAATCCCACTAAAGATTATGCAATTTCTTAGGCCATGTGATTACATAGATAGGTGGGATGGAAAGCATAATTGGGGTGATTTCTTCTTGGAAGAAAACTATACAGTCATTAGGGTATATGGGTGTATTCACCCACCTCATCTATTACAATATTATGTACCAACAAGGGTGGCAGAAATGGAATTTATATGGTAGCTATTATTGATAGACAATGAGCATTTTGCACCACATAAGAAGGGGACTTTGACCCATAGGCAGTTCCACATTTTTAACTTCACAATTGGCAAGGGTGCTATTGATGTAGTGGGTCAATGGTTGGAAGGACACAAAATGGGAGCAGCCCCTTATAGATACATTGACCCAAAAGGTTTTATGGTAGGGGTAAGAAGATTGTATACTCCTACAATCCCGAATACTAATGTCCATTGTGAATGCATAGAGGAAGATGCAACAAGGAATATCTTAGATGAAGATGATATTCATACAAGAAGGCTGAGGATTCACAAGCTGTTAAAACTTGAGAGGAAAATAAAGAGAAATGGGTTGGCTTTTGGGGGTTTTTACCCTGATCTCCCATATTTTGATAGGATTAAAGCCATGATAGACAACTATTATGTGCTCATAGAATAGCTTGATACTGTTCTTGACAAAAAAGGTGCTCAGACACCTGATCATTCAAAGTCTGAATATAACAGTAGTAGTGACAGTGATTATGCATGTCCTACTAGGTATGCCCCACCACAGCAAGAAATTTCTAAAATGCCACAGGTCCAAGGAGCAGAGGGCCACATTGTGGATTTGAGAGTAGTCACCCAACTAGATGATATAGAAGAACCTATTGCAAAGAGGCAGAAACTAGAGATAGGTCAGCCTTCAGCTGAAGGGCAAAATAAGAAGAAAGATAAGGCTAAAGCCTTAGTACCTAGCAATAGGTTATATGATCATAACCTAAGGAAAGTGATTAGGGAGGGAAAGAAACAACAACCTGATTTAGATGATGAGGTTGAAGTGCCTCTTAAGGCATGTATTGATGAGAGATTGATTCATCAACAAGAATTTTTGAATGATGATAACTTTGTGAAGACTGAGGAGTTCAAAGACTTCCTCAGATAGTATAAGAAAGAACAAATAAGAGAAGAGCTGACAGTTGATGGTAAGGAGACCATAAATAATGAGCCATTGATGGCTTTGCAAACTTATGATCCTAAAAATGAGGATATTTCACCAGAGGATGCCAAGAAACTAGTACTAGGAAGTGGAATACTATTGGTTGAGGGTTGGGATTTAGCATCCGCCTTCATAATTGATCAAATAAGGAAATAGTCAGACCTCAACATGGCTAGTGAAGTCCAGATAGGTGATGTAATAAAAGGATTTGGGTATAGCCCAAAGTCTCTGGCCTTTGCAATGTGGAGCCTGTGCCCAAAAGATCAAAAGCCCCAAGTGATGAGTATTCATGAGAATATGGTGGGCAATCAAATGGTGTGGACTATGCAAAATACAGGGGATTTGGAGATATCCCAAATCATGACACACTGGGCTTATTTGAATGAAGACAAAACTAAACAATTGTCTGATCGGTGTAGCACATTGGTGGAAGAGACTAGTGCATTGGCAAAAGATAGAGAGTTATGTCGAGTGAAAATTTACCAACGGGATCAAATGATAAATAAATTGATGGAAGAATTGGAAACAAAGCCTTAGGTGATGTATGTACTTGTACAACCACAGCCCCTACAAATTGAAGACAAAGCAAAGTCTAAGCAGGTGGTTGAGGAAAAAGCTGAGGAAGAGAAAGGAAATGCAATTGCTTTAAGAGAATTGAAGGGGGTGTTACAACATAGAATTGACATCTTAAAAGATAAAGCTGATGTTGTACTCAATACCTATAACAAATTGCCAGCTTTTCATACTGAGGTAATGGGGTATTTGGCTATCCTAAACCCCTATTTTACTAAGTGGTCTACTAGGGTGCAATTATTTGAGAAGCTAGCATCATTGCAAGCCCTGAGATCAAATTTGCCAAAGATAGTGACTGAGGTTGAAGATGAGAGTAAATATTGCTCTCTCATTATTTAAGGGAAAATTGAACCAAATTGACGTAAATTTAAGCCTCTTTTCTGAAGATTTTAACAGATTTATACCTTCCTTAAGAGGAGATGATGATCAAGTAAAGGCCTTAGATTCCTAGAGGGGTGAGTTTGATAGAAAAATGCCTAGTAATGAGGCATTTATTTCAGGAACAGATATTGATGTAGAGGGGTTCAATAAGATATTGGATGAAGCTTTCAAGGCAGAGACCAACATCAACAAGTTTCTGGTAGATGTCAAAAATATCACTAATGCAAGGTGGGATAGGCAAAATGTCCAAATAGAGAGCACTCAGGACTTCAAGTGGCCATCAGATGATGAAGTGAAAGCATGGGAAGTAATGACTACACCTAGAAAAAAGAAGCCAGCAGTTGAAGAAGAAATTTTGGATGATGAGTAAGGATGACTACTTGGTACCTCACTATTGAAGATAAAGAGGAAAATTATTACAAAAGGAGAATATAGGTAAATCTAAAAGCATGGTCATCTAGACTCGACATAACTATTGCCATCTACCATATATATTATCAGATTCAAGTCGCTAGATCAAGAGAAGAACAAAGAATATCTATCTTTATCTTTTTGACTTGGTCATTCCACCGCTTCTTCTCTCTCTTTCTTTTTGTCTCTTCTGTAGTTTTAGGGTTAGGTTTTCTGAGACCATCCGAAGCTTGTAGCATCCTTTTGAAAAAGATTCCAAGATGGTTGAAAACCTATATATATAGAAGAGAGTTCTATTGTAAAAGGGGGATGAAATATAATGTAAAAGATCAGTCTTTCTATATTTGTGCCTGTGTTCTTTCAAGCTTCAAAGCTTTTTCTTATGTATGAAAGAAGGATTACATCAATAAAATACGGTGAAATTTTACTCTTCTTTATTGTTGTCTCTTTATTTCCTATGTATGCTTTTTTATGTTAAGATTGTAAGGCAGTCTGAAGCATTTTGGTTACAAGGTGACTATCTAATTACTTGCAAGTTTCTTTCATGTAAAGAACTAAGTTTTGTGAGTAGTTTTAGGAAGCATATCAGACTTTAAGGATTTGATACAATATTTTAGAGGTAACTAGATAATTTGTATGGCAACTTATCCTAATTGCATGTAGGTTGTAAGGCAACTTACAGTGTTTTGTTTATGTGAAACTTCAAGCTTTTGACTCTGTAACCCAAAGGATAGGCACTGATCTAGATCTGGGTCTGATAATCTATCATCATCTAAGTTTTTGAAACATTCAAAATTATTCCAAACACAATTGTCACTAAAATATATGAGTTGAACTCATTAAGGACTTATGTTAGCAGGACAGTGTCCATTTTGTTGATTCTTTAGAGAGTGAATCATTAGGTTATCCCTCCTAAAGACAAAAGGAAGAAGGATGCAAATCCTTGACTCATTGGTTTATGCTCTCAAAACCATAGCCTGGCTTATAGTACTCTATTTTAAGTTAGTAATTGCAATCTCTAAATTGTTCTATAAGTTGTTACAGTGAGGTTTTTGGTTCACACCCAGTGAATGAAACAATCCACTAGATACATAGACTAAGATATCAGTAATATTTAAAAGGTAAAACCTACCTGAGTCTGTGGATCTCAAAAATGAAGAATGATATTATCCAATCCTTAGAAATTATCCTTTCTCTTGCCTAAAAGAGGTTGCATCTAAGTATACAAGGTATAGTATCATCATTAGGTAAGTGTTGCAAGAAAAAGAGCTAACAAATTGGTGACTCCGCTGGGGACAAAGAGATTGTAAAGTCTTGTTGAAGTATTTAGAAATCTCTGGTGTTATATAGTTTAAAAATTTTCATTACAGTTGAGTTGGCCCATCCGAGTAATTAGGATCTCTAGCACTTTAAAGTTTAAAATTGTTTACAAATATATTTATGGGTATTATTGAAATACTCTCTTGATAAGTATTCATCCCAAGTTTTGGGTGGCGACTCTAAAAGGAACATCTCTGAGATTAGTGCAAAAGAAATAAATGTCTTACAGAATGAATACTAGGTCAAAAGTAAGAATGGATCCAGAGAGGGTATTACATGAAGGAATCCCATAATCCTCAAGAATTGGAGCCTCTTAGAGGAAAAAGAAGAATCAAGTTGATATGGATGAAACTCCTTTAAAGAGTGAAGAGGTAAATATCAAGAATGATATGAATGCTATTCAGCACTCTCATGATGGAAATACTTCAGATTATGAGGAGGCTGCTGAAAGAGTATTAGATACACCCACAATTACTTCTACTTCAAATGAGAGAGAAGAGATTACTCCACCTAGTTCAGATTTAGAGGATGCCCCCTCTGATATGCTAGCCAATGAAGAGAAGTTTATTTTGAAATAGCTTGCCCTAGTTCAACAAATGAAGAGAGAAAGAGAAATGCGAAAGAAAAGGAATGATCATAAGGCTCTTGATAATAATAGAAAAAGACTTCCAAAACACCAAACTATGAAAGAAATGGAGAAGTCTCAGAAAAACCAAGAAATACCATCCACTCATAAAGCTTCTATATTAAAAATAAGTAAGGGTAAACAAAAGATGGCTGAACATAGAGATCAAGAACCTAAATTTCAGAAGCCTATGGTTGAACAAATGTCCAAGTTAGAAATTGAATTAGAAAAATTGAGAATTGAAAAAGAAACCATGGAAAAAATGTTGGAAAAGGCACAAATGGAAGCTGCTACAATTGAAATGAATAAAAAGATAGATTTTTTACAATCTTCAAAGTATTCTTATTCTGGACCAGAGAATAATACAACTTTTAGAGGAAAAGCGACTATGGCTAAAAAAGATGATAGTTTTTAAAGGAAACCACTACATAATGAGAGGTACAAACAATTTGATTTTGTTGGTATCCCTGGATACCCTAATGCTTTTCCTAAAGATGTGGGTGATATAGGAGAAAAGATCCCAAAGTTTGCTGGTAATAATGTGATTTCTTGTGAAACACATTTAAGGAAATTCATTGACTTTGTTGATGACTTAAATATCACCCATGAAGATGTACTAATGAATTTATTTGTTCAGTCCCTTGTTGAGGATGCAAGAGAATGGTTTAGAAGCCTTGTTAATGGCTCTGTTGTTTCTATGGATGAGTTGATTGAATTATTTAAAGATCAGTATGGAGACAAAACAAATAAAGGCTTTTTATTGAATGAGTTCAATAATATCAAGAAAAATTACAATGAAGAGGTTACTAAGTTTAACATGAGATTTAAAAGAGCTATGCATAAACTATTCCAGAAGATAAAGCTAGATGAAGAGGTATGTCTAGCAACTTACTTAAATTCCTTCGATTCAAAGATGGGATATGCTCTGAGAGATAAAAACCCCAGAACTCTCACTAATGCTTATAAAATAGCAGTCAATATTGAAATGAACAGAAGAGTGTCTGGAAAACTAAATAGGAGGGATGATGCAAGGTTTAGCAAGAGAAATCTGAAAGAGCCAGAATATAAGGAATATAGGGTTCCTCAGAATAATAGACCT
>MU226300.1:634500-656392 GCA_018584345.1 Thuja plicata
ACTTTTGAAACCCGAAAATTTTGAAGGAAAATTATTTTCTGCTATTTCAGGTGACCCAACTTCCGGAGACCATAAGTCATCACCAGTTGACTCGATTGACTATTATAATCCCATTTCAGAAATGCCATGAAGTGCTCTACGTCAGCTCATAATGCAAGCATCATTGAGCCCAAGTTTCAACCTCATCCGAGGCCTCTAAAGCCCTCAAAACTGAGCTCGAAGTTTCTGTACCCTGTTTTCAATACCGAAAATTTTCAATATCTTCAAAACTAGACCTGATCTAGCCATGAAACTTTACTGGCAAGCTGATATGACTGAGATGAACCTCCACATGCAAAATCAGAACATTCCGAGATCGTATGGCCAACTAACTAAAAATAGCAAGTTTCCATAAATAGCAGCTCTGCACAAGGTAGCCCTTATTGAAAAGAAAACAGAAATATTTTTTGGGTGATGCAAGATTGCCCTTACACCCAGGATGCTCCTGCATCAATCATTAAGGTCAACATTGCCCCCATTGTTGTTGTTATTTAACCCTTGGTTGTTAGGGTCCATTCCTCCATTATTATTATTGTTTAACCCTTGGTAATTAGGGTCAAATCCTCCTCCATTATTGTTATTTTTATCACCCGCACAACCTCCATTGTTATTGATATCCTTATTAGCATGGTTTCTTTGATCGAGGTCCATATATCTAAATGGGAAAGACATAGTTGGTTCCGCTTCCCTTGTAGGTTCTTGCATTGGTCTTGAAGAAGTGAACATGTCGCTTGGAAAAGGAAGCTCCTACCTTAGATATGAACCATCTGATTGCATGGTGTTTTTAATATAGTGAGATCAAGTAAAATCCGACATGGACATGAATTGCGTAAAATCTTGGCTTTCTCACTAAAGTTGATCAATCCCTTATGTTTTTTTGTAAAATGTCCAAAAACGGGGATTCTGACCAGGTTGATCTTATGGACAACTAGAAAATACAAAAGGGTACTTAAGAATGAAATCTACTTTTCTCCAAGCCCTTGGGAAATGTCCACTATTTTCCCTTGTTTTTTTTTGGGTGTCACTTCCCTGTGTGTAGACGTGACTTAACTCCTTATAGGCATTTACTGTAATTTGTGTAGGCGGCACTCTACAGTTAGCAGGTGGCATTTTTATGTTGAGAGGCATTAATTTAATGTTTCCAAGCGCCACTTTCCAATGACTTACACAGTTTTTAAAATATGTCGGGTGTTGTTTCAGAGTTCTAGGAGTCAAATAATTTGTTGTAGGCGTCACTTAAATGTGCATACACGACATTTGGCAGATCATAGTTGTTTTTATCAAATTTTTTTTTTTTAAATTTTAAATGTTATGATCAGGTCTACCAGAGAATATTCTTGCTTGAAAATTAAATAAAAAATGCAACACACACATGAATTTTGTACCATGTCCCTAAAACAACACTATGTGTATGTTCTCAGTCATTTTCACAAGTATCAAACAAGAATAGCTTCCACTCGATCTACCTAGAGTCAGATTTGGCTTTTAACATTTGGCTCTAAAAGGCAGCTTGCTACTTATTTGGGATTTTAATGAACACCTTTGTTATAAACTATGTCAAGTTCTTTTACCCCCTTGCGGGTTTTCCACACCCACAAAAGTAAGATTTTGCACAATCCCAAAGGACTACTCGAGGAAGTGAAGATAACTTGCACACAATTTACTCACCTTCCCATTAAGAAAGAATGCATTTATTTACAGTGGGTTGGATAGTATCACGGAAAAAGTGATTGTATCCCACTTTGGGTCATTCCCTCTCAGCGTCCTCATAAGGAAATTCTCAGGAGGCAGGCCCTCTAACGTTCTAATTTAACTAGAATATATAGAAAAGTGATAAATGAACTTATTTCAACAAGTTTGGTGATTTGATTCACTTAAAAGTGAAGAGCATATCCCTATTGTTGTTCTTTGTTCCAAACACTCCAAAAACACTTGTTCTTTTTCAACCTCATTACAAAGACTATCTTAAAAATTGAAATGTGTGGTTAATTTGCCACCCTTTCTTTCTACCACCTCAAACTCAACATGTTTGTCTTTTTGATCAACTTTGAAAATTTGAGAGAATATGCCTAATGCTTTGTTCAAGATGGAAAATAATAGGTTTTTTCCTATTTAAACTAGATATAATTGAATTTCCACAAGTTAAGGGAATGCAAGCTTGTTTTGAAAAATACCTCTTTTGTCGCTAGCAAAGGCTAGGCATTTTTTTGAGGTTTTTGATGCTTGTTTTCTTACTCTAGCAGTGGCAATAGTTCCCACTCTGGATCCACCAACAAGTTAGTCAACACAAAGGAACAAAGTGAAGAAAACTTGAAACCAAAGTGACAAATGCACCTAAGTTCTTTTGATCAAATTTATCAAATCAAGCTTAAGAACCTAAAGCATAAAATCAATTTAAAGTAGGAATTTTTTTTTTTATGCACTACTAACTTTAATGTAATGATCATACAAATGTTCTTCTACCTCTAAAATTTTCAAAATATTTGCGTTATGAAGTTTTTAAGAGTCCTTTTTTAGAATCCTCACCTATCTATTTGGCCTTGTAACCCTCCATTCTAGCTTCTGCACTTTCAAATGTTGTTTTATCTGCAGGAAATAGAAAAACAAAGAACAAATCAATTTAAACTCAATAAAAAGTAGTAAATTCTAGGCATCATATAATAGCTAATAGGCATTGTTTAACTATTAGTAGGCAGAATATAAAACTTAGAATGCAGAATTTAAAGCTTAACACGCGACATTTAAAAGTGTATAGGGGGTAAAACAAAATTCACAGGCATTGGAGAGAGTTTAAATTTTGGTGAAAGGTTGATCATAGGCATCAAATGATAGCTAACAGGAGGTGTTTCTTAGGTCATAAGTGACACTTTACAGTCCTAGGTGTCACACTTTATCTTGCAGGCGGTGAAAGAAATTAAGATAGAGAGAGTAAGTTTTTTGCAGGCATCACTTCTCTGCTGGCAGGCGTCGTTAGATTGCTCATAGGCATCATTTATCCTACAAACTACAAAATAAACACAAAAGTGAAGGAAAACATAGAAAATTTCAAATAAAATGAGGATTTGAGGCTCAAAGCCCCACGGTGGGTGTCATTTTGTGTGAATAAAGTACACCTTCATGAAATTGATTTATTTAACTACAATTCTATGGAAGAATAATGAATATTTAAACTAAGAATTGCAATTAAATCAATAAACATCTCATGGATCTCTATCTAAGCTTGTTTAATAGAGCTCTCATCCTTAACCTCTATCAATGACAATCCTAGAATGAGAAATTAATGATAGTAAATGCCTAATCTAGCTCAATTCTCTCAAAATTGCTATAATTTGTAATCCACATGCTCATAAAATGATCTTAATTCTCTCAATTTGCTATGAAATCTCTCAATATTGCTCAAGCTGCTATGAAATTGACAAGAGCTTTGATGCTTTGCATTCAAATTTTTTAGGATCCCTTATGCTCTCAAAATGGCTTCTATTTATAGGATTTTCCCAAGTGTAGAGGGTAGAGTTACTTGATTATGACTAAGCCATGGTTGGGTGAGAGGCTTTCAAATGGTTTCAAATGGGGGGAAAATTTAAATGATTGTCTCAAAGGTTTGGACAAAGGGATAAATTTGAGTGATTGAAATTCAAAGTTGAAAATGAATGATTGAGATTCAAATTTAGGAGTGATCCATGTGCTTTGTGTTCTCAATTACCATTGGTTGCTCAAATTCATGTTGAAATATATTAGGATTTAATTCAATCAATTAATTAAATTAGCCATGTAGGGATGAATATGTTAAATTTGATTTTTGAGTAAAATTATACAATTAATTTATTAAAATCAATTATATAATTTTGATTGATCATTTTAGGCTTATATTTGATTATTTTATGTCATGGTTAATTAATCCATTTATTAAAATTGATTTTGTCCACTTTGATTGATAAATTTCCATTTGATTTGATTTTGATCCATTTTGATACAATTTGATGAGATTAGGAGCAATTTGATGAAAAATGCAGATTTGCTTGATTAGAAGACACCTGGTCAATTTTAGGTGTCTACAGTTTCTTGTTTGGGTTCAATATGGTTTTAAGGTTTCATGTCAGGGTTAATGTTAGAGTTTATGTTGATTTATGTTTCAGTTTCATGTTAGGGTTAATTTGTTAGAGTTTATGTTGTTAGAATAAGTCTAGTCTTATTAGGTCTTAAGGGGTCCTATTAGGTCTTAAATGGTCTTATTCTAAGTCTTAAAGATCCTAAGAGTTCTTAAAGAGTTTTATGTCACAATATGGGTCCTATTAGGTCTTAAGGGTCCTTGGATTTACTAAGGGGTATTAATATGTCCTATTAGGTCAAGTAAGTGGCCGTATTAGGTCATAAGGGATCATATTAGGTCATAAGGGTCCTATTACATCTAAAAGGTCCTTGGACATGTACTAATTGGTATTAGTAGGTCTAAAGGGTCATGATAGATAAAATAGATAAAAGAAAGCAATTGAATACATGTGTGTTTGAAAGAAATATTCAATTTAGCACATTAAGGTTTATGTTGATTTATGTTTCAGTTTCATGTGTTGGTTTCATGTTAGGTTGCATGGTAGGGATCAATATGGTTAGGGTTTCATGTTAGGGTTCGTGTTAAGGTTTAAATGTTAAAATTTATGTTTCAGTTTCATGTTAGGGTTCAAGATGTTGGTTTCATATTAGGGTTTCACATGTTAGGGTACGCTATTATGTTTAATACATGAAAGTTGTAATACTAATGTTTTCTAATGTATTGTAGTTCATTTTCCTACTATTTTGTAATATTTTCATATGGTTTTCTTAGGGTTCATGTTAGGTTTCAATATGGTTAGGGTTTCATGTTAGGGTTCAATATTGTTAAGGTTTCATGTTAGGGTTAATGTTAGATTTTATGTTGATTTATGTTTCAGTTTCATGTTAGAGTTTATGTTGTTACAATAAGTCTAGTTTTATTAGGTCTTAAGGGGTCATATTAGGTCTTAAGTGGTCTTATTCTAGGTCTTAACGATCCTAAGAGTTCTTAAAGAGTTTTATGTCACAATAGGGGACCTAAAGGGACATAGGGTGTACTAATAGTGCCAAAGGGTCCTTGGATGTACACTAATTGGTATTAATAGGTCCTATTAGATCTTAACGGTCATAGGTATAGATTAAAAAATCTAATAGGTCATCCTAGGTGTTTTAAAGGGTCCTACTTGGGTTCTTAAAAAGGTTAATGTCACAATAGGGTCCTAAAGGGCCCTAAGGTGTACTACTTGGGTCCTCTAAGTGTCTTAAAGTTTACTAGGACATGTACTAAGGCATGTAATGTTTTAACATCTAAATCTACATGAATAACATATATACATGTGTAACTCTAAAACATATATGTACATAATTTTGAGAGAGAGAGAGAGAGAGAGAGAGAGATTCCTAATAAATTTTAGTAACTTTAAAAGCAATTTAAAAACAAATATTTTTAGTAAATTTTATAAGATCTCTTAATGTCTTCTAACATTTTCTAATGTTTCTACTACGATTTCTAATGTTTTGCAAATATTTTCTAATATTTGCTAACATTCTAATTACATTTTTATAATGTTTTCTAATGTATACTAAGTTATAATTTTCTAATATTTTCTAATGTTTTATAATATTTTCTAATGTTTACTAAGTTACAATTTTCTAATATTTTCTAATGTTTACTAAGTTACAATTTGCTAATATTTTCTAATATATACTAAGTTACAATTTTCTAACTTTTGCAAACGTATTCTAACATTTATACTACAATTTTTTAATGTTTTCTAACATTTTCTAACATTCTACCATGTTTTTCTAAAATACTACTATAATTTTCTAACATATTCTAAAATTTAACTATCATTTTCTAACATTTCTAGAAACTAAATATTATTTAAAACAAATAATTAACTATTTAATAAATATAAAACATCTAATTTACAAATAAAAATGAGAAATATGTGTGTACCTGATACTACTAACAATCACAAGAGGTTGAAGAAGCTCAGGAGGTGCTGACATCGTAATGGTCATCACTAGTTCACTCTAAGCCCCAGGTCCACAAAATTTCCAAAAGTGAATGGTAAAAATGAAATGGTTAGTAAGAAATTTATTCAAATTCTGGCAAATAATGGCTTCATGCGAAGTACCCTATGTGGGGTACTTCATGCAAAGACCCATCTTTGTGTGAAGTACCCTGCATGGGGTACTTCGCGTAAAGCCTACTAACCACTTTACGTGAAGAGGAAATTTTTCTCGAAGCCATCAAAAATGAAATTGTTTTTGGAAGTGAGAAATCCTTCATCCTAAAAAGTGGGACACATTATTGTGATTTTACCCAGTGTCAACCTAAAATAATGTACATTATAGATTAAAATATTATCTATTAAATTATTTTAGATCACCACATTTGATGAGCTAACAAAAGGTAAAAAATTTCCTCAATTGTATGGACTAAAGTCAAAGACCAACTATTATGGTCTCTTGAGCTCTGCTATCTTTGGTCCTAGCTACTAGGTAAGGCTTGGAAGACTTATACCTTCTGATTTTCAAGAATAATCACCGTCTTGCCTTTATGTACACTACACAGTATCCAATATATTACTAAAGATAAAGAGGAGGCATAAAATATGAATGGATAAAAGAAATGAAAGATAGAATAATATTATCTTGTTGTTTACCTTCTCATAATTGATCCCAGTCTCAGAAAAAGCTTTTACACTTGTGCATCTCATCAATACTGGAGGCCTGAAGGAATTTTATACAATCACTAGCACATTTCATGCACAGATAAGAAACAATATCCAAAGTTTCCAGATTCTGAGAAGAGGTATGACTGGAGGCCAGAAAAGGGATATTTGTTAAGGTTTTATAGATGTAGGTTACTGAATCATCATCTCTGGACTAGCACTCAATCTGGAAACCCTCTTCCTCACTTTTGTCTAACCTTAGCTTATTAAAGAAGATATTCTCTAGAATTTTAGACATCTAGAAAATCTCCACAAATATCCCTTCTAGCCTCCACTAAATATACATCTTCTAAGAATATAAAAACTCTCGATCATTGATTCTCATCAATGTAAAAATATAATTGTGACAAAAATCTTAATCCCTAATTCCATCTTTGAGAAATATAATTGTGACAAAACACTTAAAGAATATGAGAATCTCACAACGTTTCTTTACTCCTCTCAATAAAGGATCTATCTATAAAAATACGACGACTTGCATGAACCAAATAATCTTCTCAAGAATTGGAAACAAATAACTTAACTATAGAAAATGGAGAGGGCATGGCTTAACTTTATGAGTCGCTTCATCCATAATTGGAGGATACAATAGCACACATTAGAGGTAAGCCTATCATTATTGTGAGTTATCATCCTATTTATCAGCTTAGAGTGTCTTTGCGATAAACATGATTATGATTTGGAATGCTTGTTGTTTGGTTTCCTTTAGGATTTTGTTTGTTTCTATTGTTTACGTGCATATATGGATTATTTTGTCCTTGCAATTATAATTGCTAAGGAGAGCTTTGGAGGATCTTTTATTCAATCGATAACTAATTACTCCTAGATGTTGTGCAACAAATTGCACAATGATTTTATTGATTATTACTAAGAAATGATTTTGTTTGTTTCTATATATGGATTGTTTTTTTTCTCCTAGATTTTGTGTGTTTATAGAAATCATTTTGTTTTCTCCTAGATTTCTATGAATCTAAAATGTTTACAAAGTGGTGCAGGAGCACCTAGGTAAGGCTAGTTTACTACCTAGGGTGCCTAGTCATGTTTTGGTTTGTAGTGGCTTTAGCCATGCAACTAGTGCAATAATAGGGCTAGATATTCCTAGAGAGTTTTTTTATGGTTAGGAGGCCTAAAAAGGTCATTTGGAGTCCTTAAGTTATAATTTGTCTAAATTTGTAAAAGTTGCCCAAATTGTGAAAATGTTGCAAAACATTGCATTTGTGCAATTGGAGGGCTAAAATGGAAAAGAAAGAGGTAGGATAGTTATTTATTCATCTAGTAATAATAATCATGCATTTGGTTGAGTTTTGTACTGAGTTGACTAACTTTGGATGCAAAATTGCCAAAGTTGGAAAAGTTGCTGACAACTTTGCAAAATTGTCAATGTTGTCATTGACAACATTTCTTGGTCAAGTGCATTTTTGAGCATGTAGTTATGTAACTGTCTAAAATAGTTGGTGGATGTGAAGATCAGGTACTTAAGGCCTCCCTTGAACTTTGTGAAGGGTTGGTTGAAGTATAGGAGAAAGTGGATGAATACATTGGTACAATTTGTGAATATTTTCCATTAACAGTTTGAATCTTTTGGTGGTTTTGAAGTATTTAATGGATTGAATGTGGTATTGTAACCATTGGAGGATGTAGTTATTATTTTATTACTATGTATGTGGTTAGATAGTGGTTTAGTTTTGTTCTTCTGGATTTTGTAAATTATTTTGAGTTCAGTGTTGTTGCTTGTCTGATCCAAACAGTTTGAGGTTATGGGGTCATAACTCATTTTCCCACTGTGGCATCTATCCAATTCCTTGGGATTTATGAGATGAATCCTTTTACATTATTAGTGAAAGAGCTTGGGCCCTGGAAACAAATTTGGCTATTTTTGCGGTGATTCGCTAGGCGAGCCAAAAGAGCATGGTTAGGGATCACAGTGGATTGCAGAAGATATTAGAGGGATTGAATGCATTGGTTTCTTCAATCTGATCATGTGGAGAGGAGGATATGTGAGCGTGGAAGCCCCATATCCAAGGAAAATTTATCGTGAAGATTTATTCAAGGTGAAAGAGCACACCATTGTGGATGTTCTCAATATTCTGTGAAACCCTTGATTTTAGGCTTCAATCTAGCAACCCACTCTATGAACAGATTGGGGAAGTGAGACTAGATAAATATTAGATTTTTCCAAAAAGGGTTTCAGGAAATGTAATTTTTTTTCCACCTTCTTGAGCAAGTGTTGGAGCTATCTTCCAAAACGTGTCTAATTAGGCCTAATTCCATGTAGCTCTATTTTGTGCAAATTCAAGCAAGTTCTTGAAATCGATAAGGATTTCATTGCAAATTTGTGTTGTTAGGAATTTTCATGGATCCAATGCCTTAGGAATGAACCTTCCTCTCCATTGGTGATTAGGTTTGGTCATGTGTGAACATTTGGTGTGGAAGATGCAAGAAGACATCCATGGGTATTGCATGGTGAAAATGTTGTCAAAACATTACATTTGTGTAATTAGAGGGCTAAAATGGAAAAGAAAGGGGTAGGATAGTTATTTCTTGGTCTAGTAAGAATAATCATGCATTTGGTTGAGTTTTTACTGAGTTGACTAAGTTTGGATGCAAAATTGCCAAAGTTGGAAAAGTTTCTGACAACTTTGCAAAATTGTCAATGTTGTCATTGACAACATTTCTTGACAACATCGAGAATAGAATACTTATGAATTAGGGTTTTTGAGGGACCCTTATAGGCTAGAGAAGTTTCCTAGAGAAGACCCTAGGAGAAGGTAGGGTTGGAGAGAAAGATTTGTCTTTACATCAGATTGGTATCAGAGCAAGTTGAAGATTTGGGATTCTTTGTATGTCTCTATATACATGTGAATCACTAGGGGAGATTAGTATGCTGACTAATGCAGAGTTAGCTAAAGAGATGGGTGAGAAAAATGAGAGAAATAGACTCTTTGAAGAAGCCCTAGATGAAATGAGAATAAAACTACAAGAAGTTTTTGATGGAGCCAAGGATAAAGGCAAAGAAGGTGAAAGTAGTGACAAAGGTAAGAAGAAGATTGATGACAAAGATATCATCCCTGAACTAGACCCTCCATTGAATGAAGAAACATTCATGAAATCCATCAAGGAACTAGGTGGTAAGGCACTAGAAGGTGTACCACTATTTAGTGGGAAAATGGATATTGAGATAGTGATGGAATGGATTGAGGGGATGAAAACCATTTTGAGTGTGAAGGTGTTATAGAGGCACAAAAACTCAAGGTTGTAAATTCATGGCTAAGAGGATCAACATTAACATGGTGGAAGTACCTACAAGATGAAAGAGTTAGAATGGGTAAACAACCTATAGCTAACTTGAAAGCCATGGTGACTAAAGTGAAAGAAAACTATCTGCCAAAAGACTATGAAATACTTCATAGAAAGAGACAAGGTCTGAAGCAAAAAGACTTGGATGTGACCTCTTTTACAAAGGAGTTTCAAAAATTATGTCTGAGATCAAAGATTCAAGAAGAGGAACCTATTAAGGTATCAAGATACTTGGGTGGTCTAAAATGTAACATACAAGAAGAGATAAGTTTATGGACTCCAATCATGGTTCAGAAGTGCAACCAATTATCTCTAAAGGTGGAAGAAAGGAACAAGTAGAAAGGAGACTCTAATGTTAGAGGTACATGTAGAGTAAGAGACCAAGGGGGTCATAGAGGTGGTTATCAAGGTAGAGGTAATGAACAAACAAACCAAGGAGAGTCCAAGTTGATAGAGCATGATAGTGAAACTACTCCAAGAGGGGGTTATACAAGAGGTAGAGGTACTCAAGGAGGCTCTAGTAGAGGAAGAAGTTCAAGTAGAAGAAACTCATACTTTGCAAGTATGAAATGTTATACTTGTGGCCAAATGGGTCACTCGGCCTATAGATGCCCTGATAAGCCTAATTCATCAAGCAATGGTAAAAGGATTGCATATGCTCATGAAGACACAACAAGTGTCAAGACACCTAAGGTTAATCACATTGAGTTAGAGATGGGAGAAAATATCATGTTTAGAAGAGTTTTGATTAGGTAAACTGTCAAGGTTGAACCTAAGCATAGGAGAGCTTTGTTTAGAGTTAGATGTAAAATTCTTGGAAAAGTTTGCAAATTTATTGTGGATTCAATCTCCAAAGACAATATCATATCAGAGGAAGCTGTAAACAAACTTAAATTGACAAAGATACCTCATGTCAATCCATAAAAAGTGACATGGTTGAGCAAAGGGCAGAGTGTGTTGGTGAATGAGTAGACTTGGGTAGAGTCCTCTATTGAAGGGTATAAAGATAAGTTTATTTGTGATGTGTTACCTATGGATGCATGCCATCTACTTTTGGACAAGCCTTGGTAATATCATAGGAGTGAAGTATATGATGGGAAAGAGAATTCCATATCTTTCAAGAAAGATAGAAGAACTTTCAAAATTCAGTCCTTGTTAGAAGAAGATGAGACACAACCCAAAACCCCTAGTGTATTATTGAGTAGTAGAAAAGAGTTCATTAATACCATTAAAGATGAAGGAAGTGAAGGATATGCCATTTTAATCAAGCCTAAGGAGGAGGAGAAGCCTAAAAACAATATTTTCCATCAGAAATCAGAGAGTTACTTGAAAAGTATAAAGATATAGTTAGTGATGGTACTCCTGCAACTTTACCTCCTAGAAGAGTGATAATTCATCAAATTGACTTTGTACCTGGTACATCCTTTCCAAATAAGGTATCTTATAAGATTACTCCAGATTAGAACCTAAAAATGGCTAGACAAGTGCATGAGCTATTAGACCAAGGACTAATTAAGAAGAACATCAGTCCATGTGTTGTACATGTGGTCTTAGCATCCAAGAAAGGTGGTAAGTGGAACTGAATATAAGGCTATTAATAAGAATATAATTAGATACAGATTTACTATTCCTAGGATTGAGGATTTGATGGAATGTCCTGGAGGGGAAAATTACTTCACTAAATTGGACGTCAAAAGTGGGTACTACCAAATTAGAATAAAAGATGCGGATGAATGTAGGACAACTTTTAAGACTACTAATGGGTTGTATGAGTGGAGAGTTATGCCATTTGGCCTTTCAAATTCCCCTAGCACATTCATGAGGATCATGAATGAAGTGCTTAAGGATTTCACAAGAATATTTTTGGTAGTGTATCTCAAAGATATACTCATCTTCAGTAAAAAAAGAGAGGAACATTTGAAGCATGTGGAGATGGTACTCAAAAGGTTGCAAGAGGAGAAGTTATCCATAAATCTAGAGAACTGTGAGTTCTACAAATAAGAGCTTGTGTATTTGGGGTTTGTAGTATCCCCGGGCTCATTGAAGATGGACCAAAGAAAGGTGGAACCTATTATAAATTGGCCTACACCAACCACAGGGACAAAGGAAAGGAGCTTTCATGGGTTAGCTTAGTTGAACAGATAGTTTATAAGAGATTTCAGTGATATTTGTGCCCAAATTTTAGACACCATCAAGCATGGTCTAAAGACTAAGTTTAGATGGACCTATGAAGTAGGAAAATCATTTGAAAGTTGAAGGAGCAAGTAGCAGCACAACCTATCCTTAGACTCCCAAGTTTTGATATCTTGTTCACTTTGGAGTGTGATGCAAGTGAGATAGAAGTAGGGGGTGTGTTAACTCAGGAAGGTACACCAGTAGCCTTCTTCACTAAGAAGTTAAATGAAACCAAGAAGAAATATTCTTCTTATGACTTGGAGTTGTATGCCTTAGTTCAGTCTCTTAGGAAGTGGAGACATTACTTGCTACCAAAAGAATTTGTAGTGTTTACTTACAACTAGGTACTTAGTTATATAAATACACAAGAAAAGCTCAATAATAGACACCTAAAGTGGATGGAATATCTTCAAGCATTCAAATTCATAATAAAGCACAAGAAAGGATAGTTGAACAAGGTTGCAGATGCATTAAGTAGGAGGATGCTAACCATTCTAGAATTTCAGTTTAAAAGAATTGGTATAGAGTGTTTCAAGGACCTCTATCATGATGATGAAGACTTTGGTGAAGCCTACAAGGTATGTTCTGATTTTCAGAATCACTTTCCCAGTAAGTTCTCTGATTTTAGTTTGCAAAGTGGGTTATTATTTAGGGGAAACTAGTTATGTGTTCCTAAGGGTTCAATGAGAGAGAATATCATTCAAGAGAAACATAATGGTAGCTTGAGTGGCCATTTTGGGGTGAACAAAACCATAGAGTTATTACAAAGGTTTTACCATTCCCAAAGTTGGTAAGAGATGTGACAAAATATGTTAAGCAATGTGTAGTGTGCATGAAAAAAAATGAGGAGCTAGAAATGCAGGTTTGTATCAACCTTTTCCAATCCCTGATAGACCATGGGAGTTTTCTAGCATGGATTTAATTGTAGGGCTACCTAAGACAAAACATGGTCATGACAATATCTATGTTGTGGTAGATAGATTTAGAAAAATGGGTCATTTTATCCCTTGTAGAACTACTCATGATGCTAGTAACATTAAACATTTGTTTTTTAAGGAGATTGTAGGAATCCATGGACTACTCCTAAGAATTGTATCAGATAGGGATGTCAAGTTCATGAGCCATTTTTGGAAAACACTATGGAGTAGATTGGGTACTAACCTATCATTTGGTTGAGCTTACCACCCTCAGACTGATGGCCAAATTGAGGTGGTTAATAGAGTTCTTCATAAATTGTTAAGGTGACTAACTAAGGAATATGGAAAAACATGGGATGTGGTCATTCCCCCAAGCAGAATATGCATATAATGACAGTGTTAATCAGACAACAGGTAGGAGCCCATTTGAAGTTGTTTATGGGATGCACCCAAGAGGTGTATGTGAGCTTAGAGATCTTGGAGCTATGGAGTATAGGAGTGGTAATGTTGAAGACTTCACTCAAATAGTGAAGGAGATTCAAGAGCAGGTGAAGAGAACTATGCAGGAGTCTACTAAATAATTAAAGACTAAAGTGGATGACAAGAGAAAGGATGTTCAATTTGAGATAGGGGATTATGTCATGCTAAATTTTAATAAATCTAGATTGTAGAAGGTAGTGTCTACCAAGCTATAGATGAAGACCCTACGTAATCTTCGCCAAGTATGGGGATAATGACTACAAAGTGGATCTACCTACTGATTTTAGAATCTCACCTATTTTCAATGTGGAAGACATGATAAAGTTTCAAGGACCCTTAAATGAGATACATGTGAATAGAGAGGAGGTTGGAAAAGATGTAGAGCCTGATTTTTTACCTCCCAAGATGCACACAGAAGAAGACAAGGTCTTGGATTCTAGAGTCAAGAAGACCACCAGACACAAGGTTTACATGGAACACCTCATCAAGTAGAAGTATAAGCTAGAGTCCAAGGCAACCTGGGTTGCAACTACAAATTTCAAGAAGTTGGGAATTTTTGATGAAATATTTTCCACAGGAGTAACATAAATTTCCTTTGTGGGGGAGTATTGTGTAGGAGCACCTAGGTAAGGCTAGTTTACTACCTAGGGTTCCTAGTCAAGTTTTTTCTTGTAGTGGCTTTAGCCATGCCACTAGTGTAATAATAGGGATAGATATTCATAGAGAGTTTTTTTATGGTTAGGAGGCCTAACTAGGTCATTTGGAGTCCTTAACTTATAATTTGTCCAAATCTGTAAAAGTTGCCCAAATGGTGAAAATGTTGTCAAAACATTGCATTTATGCAATTAGAGGGATAAATTGGACAAGAAAGGGGTAGTATAGTTATTTCTTGGTCTATTAAGAATAATCATGCATTTGGTTGATTTTTGTACTAAGTTGACTAAGTTTTGATGTAAAATTGCCAAAGTTGGAAAAGTTGCTGATAACTTTGCAAAATTGTTAATGTTGTCATTGACAACATTTCTTGCTCAAGTGCATTTTCTAGCATGCAATTATGTAACTGTCTAAAAATTTTTTTGGATCTGAAGATCACCTACTTAAGGCATCCCTCAATCTTTGTGAATGGTTGGTTGAAGTATTGGAGAAAGTGGATGAATACATTGGTACAGTTTGCGAATATTTTCCTTTGACAATTTGAATCTTTTCATGGTTTTGAAGTTTTTAATGGATTGAATATGGTACTATAACCATTGGAGGATATATTTTTTCTAATTTTATTTTTCTGTGTGTGGTTACATAGTGATTTATTTTTTTTCTTCTACCTTTTGTAAATTATTTGCAGTTTAGTGTTGTCGCTGGTCTTATCTAGACAATTTGTAGTTATGGGGTCATAACTCCTTTTACCACTATGGAATCTGTCTAGTTCCTTGGGATCTGTGACATGAATCCTTGTACATTATTGGTACAAGATCTTGGTCCCTTGAAAGCAAGTTGTCTATTTTTGTAGTGATTCCCTAAGCGAGCTAGAAGAGCATGGTTAGGGATTGAAGTGGATTGCAATAGAAATTAGAGGGATTGAATGCATTGGTTTCTTCAATCTAAGCATGTGGAGAGGAGGATATGTGTGTTTGGAATCCCCATTTCCAAGGATAATTTCTATTGAATATTTCTTTGAGGTGAAAGAACAAATCCTTGTGTATGTTATTAGTATTTTGTGAAACCCTAGATTTTAGACTTGAATCTAGCAACCCACTATACAGATAGATTAGGGGAGTGATACCAGATATATCTTAGAGGTTTCCAATAAGGGTGTTTGTAAATGTAATTTTTTTCCCACCTTGTTGATAAAGTTTTGGATTTATGTTCCCAAAGGTGTGTAATTAGGCCTAATTCCTTGTAGCCCTATTTTGTGCAAATTAAAGCAAGTCCTTGTGATTGATAAGGATTTCATTGTAGATTTTTATTTTTAGGAATTTTCATGGATCCAATGCCCTAGGAATGACCCTTCCTCTCTATTGGAGATCATTTTTGGTCATGTGCGAACATTTGGTCTAGAGGATGCAAGAAGACATCCATTGGGTATGTTGGTGTTTGAGTTGATTTCCTTAATGATGTAGACAAATTGAATATGTGCAGGATTGAGAATAGAGTCCTTGTGAATTATGGTTTGTGAGGGACCCTAATAGGCTAAATAAGTGGCCTAGAGAAGACCCTAGGAGAAGGTAGGTTTGGAGAGAAATATTTGTCTTTACATCACAAAGAACAACGTAATTGGAGAATACAAATAGCACACATCAAAGGTAAGTCTATCATTATTGTGCTTTATCATCCTAGTCATTAACTTAGAGCATATTTACAATAGAAATTATTATTATTTGTTAAATTTCTGACTTTTTTCCTTCCATAATTCTCATATCAAAATTGAGGGAATGTGATCCAAATATTTTCACAAAGGCTCTGTTTAAACAAGATGGGACAAGATTTAAATAATGTTAAAATGACATTTGGAAGTAATGATATCCAACCAATTTTAGCACACACATATATTTCTAACATTCTAATGAGAAGGGACATGTGAGTAAACATGATAGACATCCTCCTCATTCTATGTTTTGATTTTCCCCATAATTCTTTCCTGCTATGTTTAGAGTTTCCCCATAATTTCTAATTCAGTTTTTTCACAACTCCAGTACAAGTGGAATCAAGAGAGGTCTAGAAACCATAATTTGACTGTTATATTTGAATGCATTACATACATCAATTCAAGAAGTGGTTGTCTATGGATTCAAATGGATGGGTAAAATAACACTCATTGATAAAGTTTGTCAAATAGTAAAGGAGAAAAGTAGACACCTGTTTTAGAAGATCATTATCAGATTTACTGATGGGGAGATCTAACTAGAAGAGCACTCCTATTCTAAATAAGACCTTTCTTTGGCCTTCCTAGGGTATCATTCTCTACCCTATATAGAGGAAAATTCTATGATCCCATACTTCCCTTAGAACTCTCCACCTACTTCAATTCACTCTTCTACCCTTCTCAATCAAACATTGCACCCATAGGCTCCATTCAGCCAATTTTATCCCAATCTTCTCTTGGAAATAGGAATGGGAATATTTACTATTCCTAGGTCACTTTCAACCAATTCTGATCCACTGGAATGGATTCTTTCAAATATTTCTAGTGGAGTTTATACTTTTCAAGATTTTACGCATTATAGCCTTTTTAGCCCAATTAGGCCTCCAAGAAACTCAATTCTTGAATTTCCTCAAAACTTCCCTTAACAACCCACTGAAATAGCTATGGATTTTTTCTAAGGACACCCTAGGCTAAATTATTTTCTATCTTTTAGGTCATCAAACTATCAGTACATAGGAATTTTAGCAAACCCCTATTTTCTTGGGTTTTTAGGGCATGTAAACCAGTCTAGGTTCTTTGCATTCATTAGGTATAAAATAAACTCCTCCTCTCTTCTCCTTGTATTCAATTATCAAGGAAAATTTTCCCTTCACACTCCAACCATTTATCAGCACAAACCAATCCATCTAGAAACTTTTCACGTTGTTGTTCTGTACAAGCTCCTAACCAGAATGCCTCTACACTCAGTTACGGCTTGATGGAAAACTTAGCTTCCCTGCACAAAATGACTCCACATACCATATTTAAATTATTTAAAAGGTCCCCTAATTTATTCTAGGTGAACATGGGATTTCAACCATGGGAACTCAAGTGGGGTTCATTTTATACAAGACTGGGTTTGAACCAGGTAGTGAACCAGTGAAACTCAAGAAATTTACAAAATGATAAACAAAAGCACTAAAAAACCAAATGAATGCTAGATAGAATAAATAAATAAAAATAATTAAATTCTCAATACATTAATTCAATCCTTTCAATCCATTAAATGACTATATGAAGGCTCTGTCACCAAAACACAGTTCAAATCTTTGCTTCTGAAAACACAGTCTGAACAATAACACTTCCAACCCTTAAATTAGGGTTTTTTTGGGCTTGTATAGGTTATCCCCTCATACTAAGACCCTAAGGTTGAGACTTGGACACCATTAAATCCCTTTCCTAGTTTTTAGGAAAGGTTGCAAAGTTGTCATGAGCAACTTTTATAACTTTTGCCACTTTGACATTTCACTACTCTCATTGGTTCAAGTTGACCTTATACCATTCCATAAGTGTGTAAAACACTTTAAAACATCAAAATCATAATTTTCACTCCATTTTGGATTCCTGGTCAAACTTTTACCCATGTTGACTTTTCTAGGACCTAGGCCATATAGCCTATTTGATCCAAACAAAGACTTGACTCTAACTACTCCTATTTACGCCCTCACACCACACTAACATAAGACTTTATCCTTAGTCCTTATTACCTTGGTGGTTGGCTAGAACCACCTACAAGCCAAAAATGTTTAATATCTTCATATGACCTCTACCTACAACAAGAAAATCAAGGTATCTTAAGTGTGATTAAATCCATGCTTATGCCATGCTTCTTGAAGTCTCCTTATACTATCCAAGTAGCCTCTAACTCGGGTTAATTTTCCCATTTCACTAAGTGTTCCATGTAGATTCCATTCCTTGTTTTCTTCTTCACTCTTGAATCCAAAATCTTCTCCACTTGTGCCTTATCTTGGACAGGTATCCTAAGTTCTTCCATATCCTTAGTCACCTTTGTATTGTACTATCCCTCATCTATTTTTGGCCCCTTATAGTGAATCGAGTCCTTGTCATTGAAAATAGGAGAAATAAACATGTTCTTAGGTAGATCTATCTTGTATGCATTGGGTCCATACTTCACTAGCACTTTACATGGTCCAATCCTCTTCATTTTCAGTTTTCTTGGTATACCCTTCTATAGCCCAGACTTGTTCAAGAATACCATCAACTAGTCTCCTACCTGAAACTATAAGTCTCTTCTCCCTTCATCCTTGTTATCTTTTTTTATGATTAGCCTCCATCAATGTCTTCTTCACTTGCTCATGGAAATATTTCATTGGCTATGCAAAGTCATCTACATGTCCACTAATCCCCTCATATCATTTCAAGTCTCTAAGATAAAAAACACCCCTTAGATATAATCCATACATAATCTCAAATGGACTCTTACCAGTAGTCCTATTTGTGCTATCATTTTAGGAAAATTATGCCTGTGGAATAAATTTTTCCCATCCTTGCCCATACTCTTTACTCAACCATCTTAGCAAGTTTCCAAGAAACCTATTTATTACCTCTGTTTGGCCATCCATTTGAGGATGATATGTAGAACCATGAGACAAATTAGTACCTAACCTTTTCTATATGGTCTTCCAAAAGTGTCCCATAAATTTCACATCTCTGTCAGCAATTATGCTCATGGGAAAACCATGTATCCTCACTATCTTCTTGAAGAAAATATGGGCAATGTGATTGGCATCATGTTTTGTTTTACATGGGACAAATTGACTCATTTTACTAAATTTATCCACTACCACAAACACACTGTCCAAAATATTTAGTGTCCTAGGTAGCCCCACTATGAAATCCATACTTATGCATTCCCATGGTATATTTGGGATGGTAAATGGTTGATAAAGACCTGCATTTGATGATTTCCCATTTTCCTTCTAACATACTCCACATTTCTCAACATATCTCCTTATATCTTTCTACATTTTAGGCCACCAATAGAATTTCTCTACTAGGTATAGGGTCTTATTTAAGCCAAAGTGTTGACTCAAGTTGCCATTGTGCTTCTCTTGGATGAGGTTCTCCCTCATGGAACCCCTTGGAACATATATTTGCTTCCCTCTAAAAAACAAACCATTATGTAAGGTATAGTCTTCATATTCACTATGAAAATGATTTTCAAAATTAGTACACACCTTATAGATCTCTGGAAAATCTGAATCTCCTTCATAAAGATCCTTGAATCCTTCAACCCCCATACTCTTCAATTGTATCTCTTGGATGGTAAGCAATCTCCTACTAAGGGCATATGTTACCTTGCTATTTACCCCCTTCTTGTGCTTGATAGTAAAATTGTATGATTGTAGGAACTCCGTCCACTTTATATGCCTCAAACTAAGCTTTCCTATGCATTTATCTAGCTTAGGGCCTGGTTGTCAGTGTACACCACAAATTCTTTTGGAAACAAGTAGTTCCTCAACTTCTTAAGAGCTTTCACCAATGCATAAAGCTCTAGATAATAGGATGAGTATCTAGAATTTTCTTCATTAAGCCTCTCAATAAAGAAGGCTACTGGTCTTCCTTCCTAACTTAGGACTGCCCCCACTACTATTTTGCTAGCATCACATTCCATAATGAATAACTTATGAAAAATTGGCAACACCAGTATAGGTTGTGTAGCCACTTCTTTCTTCAATCTTTCAAACCCTTCATTGGCTTCCTTGGTCTATACAAACTCTGTCTTGACTCCACCCTTTATCTATCTAGGATAAGTGCACAGATTTCACTAAATTTCCTCACAAACTTCCTATAGAATTGGGCCAACCCATGGAAGCTTCTTACTTCAGTCCCTTTCTTAGGAGTAGGCCAACTTATATGGCTTAAATGTTTCTCTTTTCCATCTTCAAATCACCTTGGGATAATACAAATCCTTTGTAGACTAGTTCTTGTTTCATAAACTCACTCTTTTCAATATTTATGGTGAGATTATCTTCTTGTAACCTTTTTAACACAAGTTCTAGGTGTTTCATGTGATCTTTTTTTTTTAGATGAGGATATTATCTAGTTATACTACATCAGATACCCCTATATAATCCTTCAATACTCCTTTCATGACCCTCATAAAAGTATTAGGTGCATTTTTAGTCCCAAATGACATTACTAACCACTCATATAATCCCTTTGTGGTTTTAAAGGCTGACTTCCACTCATCACCATCTTTCATCCTAATCTGATAATATTCACTTTTAAGATCAATCTTTGAGAAGTACTTAGCACCCACTAAGCAATCCATTAAGTCTTCTATTCTAGGAATTGGAAATCTATACCTTATTTTGATCCTATTTATTTCCCTAGAGCTAGTACACATTCTCCACTTACCTCCCTTCTTAGGAGCCAATACCACTAGGACAACACATGGACTAATGGTCTTCCTTATCAGACCCTGGTCCAAAAGCTCCTTCACTTGCCTTGCAATTTCTTTATTCTCCTCTGGTGTCATCTTGTATGTAGCCTTGTTGGGCATTGATGCCCCAGGAAAAAAGTCAATTTGATGACTGGTTTCTCTTTTTAGAGGTATTTTAGCTAGTGTCCTTAACATATGATGTCTTGGAACTAATCTAATACCTGTTTGACTTCTACAGGCATGGGTCCCTATTTCAATGTCTCCTCCTCTTTTGGTTTCACCAAGATTTCATAACCAATTCCTTCTTCCTCTTTCATATCCTTTATAAATTCTTTCCCACTCATTAGAAGAGTATTAGAGTCCATATTCGCCACTATTTCTTCCTCTACCAAAGACTATGTCGTATAAGTTACTCCATTCTTCTTGAATGAGTACTTATTCTCCTTTCCATGGTGAACTTCCTCCCTATCATATTTCCATGGTCTTCCAATCAATATATGGCATGCATCCATTGGTAGTACATCACAAAGTATCCTATCTTGATACTTGCCAATAGTAAACTCCACCCACACTTGTTCATTAACCAATATATTTTGTCCCTTATTCAACCAAGTTACCATGTAAGGACACACATGAGGAATATTAGTCAACTTTATCTTCTTCACTTCTTCCTCTAAGATCACATTATTAGTAGATCCATAGTCTATTATTGTTGGCAAGCTGACTCCTAGGGAGTATATGACTTATTTTGTGTTGTCATTATGGCAACAAAGTCATATGAAGTTTTGACAAAAAACTTAGTAGTGGAAATTGACTAACTATAGAAGACAATACAGAATAGAGATACACAAATGATCAGAGCACTAGCACATGTGCGTATGACCAATCTAGACTAAGTGCCTTCAGAAATAAGCTCTATGATATTTTTTTATGCTTACCCTATACACGCATGGTACGGAATGTCAGTATGGATAAGTTACAGAAAGAACAAGTACACTAGCAGTTCATAATACAGAGTATGGAGCCAACTTCAGGTTTTTGATTAGTGAGTAATATTATGTTTTGTAAAGTTTAAGTGCCTATTGTAACAAGTTTGTAATCATGTACTAAACATTATTGTAAACACACT
>MU226300.1:686296-713167 GCA_018584345.1 Thuja plicata
TTGCTAATGTTGCATAGCAACATTTTCATCTTTTGACAACAAACACTTTCTAAGTGTTTACTCCACCAATCCACCTTATCTAACCTTAGTTAGACCACCTATGGTATCTATGGACCCTAAAACCTTCTATGACATCATCCTAACCTTTGATGACATCATCAAGTACACCTTATTTAAATGGAGCCAAAAAGAGCTATTTACACAAGAAAAGAAGCACAAAATGAAAACAACCTAAACTACTCTTGGTCAACATGACCTTATATATTTACATTGCCCTATTAGAGGGTCTTACACACACTAGCACACCAAAATGACAAGAGACTACCATATTTGCTTGGCATCTCCAGGGTGCTCCTGCACCACAATGATATAAAATAAAAATAGTGGATTGGGGTTTTATTTTGGATATGATGTTCCACCATATACAGAGGGTGGGCCCAAATATCCGTAAACACTCATCATTAAGTTTATAAAAAAAAACATCATTCCCTACAAAATAATCATGGGATCATTAGTTGAATGATATAATAGTATAAAATATGAATACATTAGATGTAAGCTTCTCATATTGAATGCAAGTTGTAATTAACATATGATTGTATAGTAAAAGAAAGGTCTAATCTTTAAAGCACCTGGAAATTTTTCTATTTTCAAGGGAGCTCCTTCGTCACTCACAAGAAATATGCAATCCTTCACCATTCCCATACTAGGAATATGAGTACATCTAGGAAATTCATCGTCATGTGATGCATCTCTTGTTGCATAAATTGAATCCATTACGAAATGCCCGTAAGAAAGAATACTTCAAGGTAAATAAACATATATATAATGATAGAGAAAATAAAATCTGTGTACAAGTATGTGGTGCCATGGTGCCCATGGCCATGCTACACATTGCCAAAATTGTAGGAGACACTAAATCTGAGCATGTCATCGTATGAGGCGGCGATAGTAAATGATCATTGACATGTGCTGAAGAATAAGATTGTTAGAGCATAATAAAATAAGTTATTAGCATGGACAATATTGTTAGAGCATAAAAAAAAGATAGACCAACACGTGATCTACCTGAACCACCTACAGTACCCTCATCATGGCCACGAGGATCAAATTACCCAAAAAAAATGTCAAAGCAACACATCCACTTATTGTTTAATGACATAAAAGACTATTATAACATAAAAACTATTATTGAAATTTTTTTATAATTAAAAATTACATTAATACTTACTCTATAATTTTGAGATAGGTGCATCAATTCAGTTGTCCTCTTCTATGACTCAGGAGTCAGAGGGAATATAGATGCCAATTGAGCCACTCTTTTTTCTAATTCTTTGGAGGAATTTTTTAATTGCAAAGGCCGACTCATCACAAATACTAAAATCAACATCTAGGTCCTCGTCAAAGGACTCCTCCTGAGGGACTGCAGGTTCCTTTCCCTTTCTTTGCTAACCACCTATCTGTGACAACAATATTACTAACACTATTAGAATTAATCCAAAACAGTGATGAAAAGAACATAATAAAAAACACTATTTAACATTTTTCTTCTATCTAATTTGTAGTACAATACCAAAGAGATTTACCTGCTAGGAAGAAGTGCCTGCAGGATCATCATTGTCCCCTCTATGTGGCTACTCCATATTGTGGCCCTATGTTATTATTTAAAGTTAACCAATAATTAGAAAGGACTAGATTAATAAATTCCATTAGAAGATGATGATGGAGATGAGGTGGATGGTGAGGAGACTCTCTAGATGTGGCTAGCAAAAAAATTCAATTATTTAATGGTACACAGTACATACCTGCACCCCCATGATAGTGACATTGTTTGTATCTATGTGATTAAAATTGTTATCAATAAGCAACTCTTCCCCTGCACGTATTAATTTTATCACACATACAAATACATGATTTCCCTTGCGCGCCTCAGATTTAAATTGGGTTGCTTTATAGTTGACAAAGGTCGCATACTATTTATAAAAGATACAATATTTCCTGATGCTTTTGGCTTTCCATCAATGTATATAGCCACTCTTTTAATTTTTTTCATTGTATTTTTGTTGAATAGAATTTTTTGAGAGTGCATACCTACACATAATGTTGTTATATTGAAGAATCCACACTCAAATTTTGTAATCGTAACAAGGTCCAACATACTCCATCAATTTGACAACTTTGTTGTAAGAGACCTTTATGCTATCCATGGAAAATAGGCACAAACCATGTATTGACAATGGATAAATGTGATATATCTTACCTTTAACACTAAAATCAATGTTTATTGGAGGAACTTCCTTGGCGATCTATTGTTTCTATATATATTGGTACCTAAAGGGCACCTCGATGTCAAATTTTCTCTCATCATCTTGAGAACATGACCCCCCTTGAGGAAGGAAAAATTTCATGTGTTTATTGAATTTCCTTCTAGTCTTTTGACCTCTAGTTGATCTTCCTAATTCAGTCATACTACATGACTCACTTTCTTCTTCCATTCCTATATTTCCTTCACTCGAGCAAGACACAACTGACAAATACCTATTTACTACTACTTGCACTCCATCAAATGAGAGATATAGCAAGTAATGTGAGATATTTTTCAAATTTTGAAATACATTAATCTCTATAGGGTGTATTAAATTATACCTCCCGATCCATGAGACAGTGTGGGAGACTCGTGAAAGGGGTTTGGGTACCTACATATGTAATTCAATTATCTTATGTTAGCTAAAAAATTCATGATACATATACTCAAAAATACATAGTAAGTACATTAAAAACCATAAGCATCCCATATGAATTTAAAACATTAAAAGGTACATCATGAATTAATTGGATTAAGCATTGATCACATAATTGTACATTTCCATCAAGAAATTAATATTAAATATATTAATCAATGATCACATAATTGTACATTTCATTCATGTCAATGATCTTCTTCTTCATCCAACTCATCACCATGATCATCGTTGTCTTTGACATCATCACCACCACCATCATTGTCATTGTCATCATTAGTATCAACATCATTATCATCATTAGTATGATCATCATCGTCATCATCATCATCATCATCTTCTTCTTCAAGAAAATTTGCATCAGGAACATCATCAACTAGCTATCAATCATGATCATCATCTACATCATCTTCTAGTTGGTCACAATCTTCTTCTTCCATCACATTATACCTTACCGACCTTCCTCTTGGATAATGTCTAACAATAAATGACCAACCCTATTTATGTGGAACCTCTAACTAAAACACATGCTCACATTGGCTTGGAAGAACATAGGGCTCATCCCAAATTAGCTCAAACCAGCTTGTATTAATCATTGGGAATCTATTGTCATGTTCAATAGTAGTTATATTAGGATCATTTTGATTAAGTTTTAGCCTGTACCATCTAAAAATTAAGAGAACTAATCTGAAGGAATTAAATTCCCACTCAAGTATATCATCCAAAATGCCATAGTATCAATTTTCAGACTCTCAAGGATGTAAGTCATTTCTAGATGAAATATTAGTCACCTGAAAGACTGCACTTATCCCAGAATCACAAGTTTTCTTTGTGTCATCCAACTTTTTGATACAAAATTTATGACCATTGCAAAAAACAACCTTGTGGTGTTTGACCTACAAAAACATGTCAAACATGTATAAACTATTGCATCGGGAGTTGATAAACTTACAAGTGATTAACAAATTTATACGTACCTAGAAATCTCTTAAACCATATGCTAAATCTATTTGGATCTCCATTATGATGAGATCCTTTAACCAATGAAGACATAGTTTCCCATGTTAATGTGTGACCTAAATGATGGCATCGTTCAATCCATACCGTCATCCAATCTTGATTGTTTGCAATATACCAATATATTGCATCCCACTCTTGAGCAGCTGTACAAAAAATAAATAGACGACTTACAACCGATTAATTTTGAAGATTAGGAATTAGTTAATAGCTATAATAAAATCTTATAATTTATTACCTCTCACTTTCATCAATCTACCTTTTCCCACCAAGTACTCCCCTTCAAATTTTCTAAAGTTGTTGAGATCCCAAATGTGATCTATATGGATATTTGCTGCAAGCTTAGGAAGATATTCAGTAACATGCACTGTAGTCTGGTATACCATATATCTCCCCACCATAGAACCCTTAGGACGTTCTCTTTGTCAAACCAGAGCCTTCAAAAATTTCAAGTGCCTCTTAACCATCCACATTGACTGGGTGTGTATGGGTCCACACAATTCAATCTCCTCAACTTGGTGTATGAGGTAGTGTTCTTGTACATTGAAAAAGGTTCAAGGTAGACACTTTTTCATTTCACACATTAGATGAGGAATTCTTCTGTTCCAATATTTTATATCTTCTTTATGGATTTCTTTAGATGACAACCACCTACAAGATATTCAAGACACAAAAATATATAAACACGAGACTTTACAATATATTACATAAGAAGAAGAAAAAATAGAAAAAAAAATAGATATATACAACAAATTGAATAGATGTCATTTCTTACCTCATGTATTTTCCAAGATCATATATCACTTGTTTGATGCTATTGTTGAATTTCTCTAGGAGAGATAGGGGTAGCACGTACTACAACAATTATAAAAATAATCATGTCATTCTTTTCTCACATAATATAATGAAAAGTACATGCAGTTTACAAATATATTGTAAATAAAAAATAACATGACTTACCTTGATGAAGGTATGCCAATAATGTGTTTTCAACCCTAGCCTGAATTCACTTTTCTTTGATATGATATTGCTTATGTTCGCACAAAATCCAATGGGAAATTGAATTTTTTGTATGACTTCTTTTATGGCATCACTTTTCTACTCTGTTAATAACCAAGGAAGGGCTCTTATATTAATCTGTTCTCTATTTCTATTTGATTCAATGAAATTTTTCATTGCATGATTGGATTCATGAATGTCACTAAAAATTTTGATAATTTTTTCTTTGTCATGCCTTCCATCTAATATCTTCCATAATGTCTCCATTACATTCTTTCCAATATGCATAGTATCAAACAAATGCACAATTTACAAATACTTGTAGTAGGGAAACGTACGAAATTGTCTGGGATAACTTTTTAGTCCCTTTGAAAGGTGGTCAGTATATTGACTTGATGACCTTCACGATCATCAATTACATAATCTCATCATCAAGTGTATTTCATATATATATATATATATATATATATATATATATATTGTTAAATAAATATAGTGAAAAAATTACCAATTGATGATAATCAAACTCCCCTTCAATGTGACCATTATCCCTACAATGTCTCTTAGCTGTTTTGATTAGAAATCTTCTAGTGTTTAAGCCCTTAAAAATTTTGCAGGGACAATAACAGTTTCCATCACCTTTTTCTTTTGAAGTTAGACCATAATCTATTGATTGTATCCCCATTTTTTTCTTCACTTATATTGTCTGACATGATCCTTCTCCACTTAGATTTTCTATAACCTAATTATATATATAAATTGAAAAGTTAGTTATGAAATGATGATTTAGTATAGTATACCAAATTTAAATACTTCTGCTATTGTAGTCTTCCACCTCAAAATTTTTCCTATTGTGGCAAGAAAGAAAGATATTCAAATAATATAGTAGTTTGTAAATTAAAATAAAATATCATATATATTATACAAAAAATATATCAAAAGTGCATCAAATATGACCAAGCACTACTGGTAGCTAGACCTAACAAAAAATGGACTTGTGATGATTTTCATAATAGTAAATTTGTTACAGGGTAAGGTACCTATAGTGCTTAGGCAAATCTACATGGAAAAGGTTGTATATATTAGTAATAATTGAGAGCGGGGGGTGAATCAGTGGCCTCAAATTTATCCTTTAATCACTAACCACCAATCAAATAAATCTCAGATTATTAAGTCCCTACAAGATGCATGCCATGAAATACTTATAATATTTGACTGTCTGTCAGTTTACCTTGTCTGTCCTTATTCTCCTTAATAACTGATAAGTAGTAAAAACTATTTACTGATACTCAGCAAATATGCAGAGTATACCAATCAATCCAGAAATTCATATGTGAAATGTAAAACAATGAATTAATAAACCATACACACATAACACATGGATTATAACGTGGAAACCCTGTTAAGGGAAAAAACCACTGGGACCAGTACCCCAATTTTTCACTTTTTTGAAGTGAGCCCTGTTAGGAGAAAACCCTGTTAAAGGTTACAAACACACTGTTAAGTGCAACCTTGTTAGAGGATTTTTTATAATAGAATATCACTTGATATCTGGCATGTATATGCTACCAATATTGATCAACCTCTATGGGCACAATAGGTATCTGGCATATCTGGTGCTACCTAACTACATCAGCCTCCTTCTTAGACTATGTGTCGGTATCGGGCACTCATTGCTATCTTCATGACAATATTTTTGGAAATCTCTCTGATCAATGTATCAATTCAATTCTTTGTGCTCCACACTTTCTACTCTGTGATTTTGTGCTTCACTATTCATTGCTGTCCACAAAATTCCTTAGCTCTCCTTCAGCTTGATTGACCAGGACTGTATGAAGTTATCCTTCATCAGTTTCTCTTCAGCATATTTCTTCTATTCACTCCCTGTGTATCTAATTGCTTGCTAAAATGAATTATGCTTGTCTCTTATATAGATATGATATTCCTTAATTCTTGGTTCTTGATTCTTGATTCTTGATTCTTGATTCTTGATTCTTTGCATGAAAAACAATCCACCCAATCTGATTTACGACTTTAACTCTCAATTTATCTTGTAGTTATCTTCTTTCCAACTATACAAATATTATTTAAATCAATTACTTAACTCTGGGAGAATAAAACAAATAAAATAACTAGTTAAGTCTTTCCTTAATCTCTGCCATCTAGATATTTTGTTATTTTCTTAACTCTTTGTTCCATCTGTCAACTCTACAGTTCGTCGTCTGTGACAACTACTAGTTTAGTCGGTGTAACTCTAGTTAGCTTTGGGATCTCTATCTATCAGGCATCATTGGATTTTTCTTCATTGGGCAACACTGTCTTCTGCTTGTCGGGCATCACTGTGACTTTTTCTTTTCCTTTACCGATGGTGTGCACTTTGTCGGTGTTGTCTGTCACTAAGTGAATACTTGGCTTTTATGCATTGTTGAAAGCATAATATTTGTTCCATTGATTCTCTGAAGTCTTTGGCATTATATTTATGACCATACAGATGATATTAAGTTGACATCAATGAAAATATAAGCCATTAACTAATTTAATATCTTGCATTATCTTCAACTTAACATTATCAAACATTCAATTAGTTACATGTCATCAAGCTCTCCCTTTGGCATTAATGGAAACATACTATATTATCACACTATACTATTTCTAATACAATATGAAATACAATTGTTGAGATTCATCATATTACCAAACACTTTTTTTTAATAACTGATAAAAATGTTTGACCACCGGTAAGCTATGTGTTAGCTTAGATTTGATTCTTGCAGTTTTCTGTGTATCTTCTTCTGATGTGTTGTGTTCTCCTTTTGTGTCAATTTCTCTTTTGACTGCTCTTGTTCTTTGATGTCTCTGTCTCTTGTCAGCAACTCTCCCTTTTGTATAGGATTCTTTTATACAAATTCTCTCTCTATGGATATGATCTCTCCCCGTTGGAGTAATCTGATAATGGATAATCTTTCTTCTTTTGAAGACTGTGATAATATGGAAACTTTTCTCTCCCTTTGACAACAATGCCAAAAAATATCTCACAGATATCTGACATTTATGTCAAACAACTATTTTCTTCTATCTATAATATATTCTTTGAATTTCCCTTATCCATCAACAATATAACAATATGCTCTGGTGCTCGGTTCTGATATATACCTTTTTGTATATAGATGTAGCTTTGAAGTTCATCTTGTTACTTGCATCAACATGAATGATATTTTGATATTATATAGGTTGATGCAGCTTTCAATCTTTTACTGACTGGTAGACAAGGGTTTGACCCATAGTCTCTTTCTCAGGTACTCAAATGTATCCTTGGGCAGTGCCTTGGTGAAGATATCATCCAATTGTTCTTTTGATTGCACATATTAAGGTATCACCTCTTTTTTTTGAACTTGTTCTCTTAAATAATGATACTTGATTGCAATGTGTTTAGTCTTTGCATGCATAAGTGGATTCTTTGAAATGTTTATTACACTGGTGTTATCACAATAGATAACCACTAGTTCTGAGATCTTCATATGCATACCTTCCAGCAACTGTTTGATCCATGCAATATTTGAGAAGTTTACAACAACAGCAACATATTCTTCTTCTATAGTAGACTGGGAGATGCATCCTTTCTTCTTACTAATCCATGTGACAAGTCTGTCACCCATGAAGAATGCCCCTCCAATTGTGCTCTTACAGTCACCAAGATTTCCAACCCAATCAGCATCGGTAAACACCTTTAGTTCAAATTTGCCTTCTCTTCTATACCATAATCCAAATTCCTTAGTATTCTTCAGATATCTTAGAATTCTTTTCATAATAGTTATATGTGATTCCCTGGGGTTAGCAGAAAATCTAGCAACAATTCCTACTGCATGTGCAATATCTGGTCTAGTGTGTACAACATACATGATTTTTCCTATCATCAATCTATACAAAGTCTGATTTACCTCTGTTGACTTGTCTTCCTTTGTTAATTTTCATCCATTAGCCATCGGTGTTCCAACTGGTTTGGAATCTTCCATCTTGAATATTTTCAGGACCTCTTTGATGTATTTGGACTGTGTAATGAAAATTCCTTCACTTTGTTGAATGATCTGTAGACCAAGAAAGAACATGATCTCTCTAAACATAGATATTTGAAACTCTTTGCTCATTTCATCAGCAATTGATTTGCCTAGCATATCATTTCCTCCAAATATGATGTCATCAACAAATATTTTAGCAATCAAATTGTTAGCATCAGTATCTTCCTTCAAATAAAGATTACTATTTTCACTAGTCCTTAGCAATCCAATACTTATTAGATAGGAATGAAGTCATTCATACCAGGCTATGGGAGCTTATTTTAATCCATACAAGGCTTTGTGAAGTCTACATACCATGTTCCTCTTGTCTAGATCTACAAACCCTTCTGGTTGCTCAATGTATACCTCTTCTTCAAGTATTCCATTTAGGAATGCTGACTTGATATCCATTTGATATACTTTGAATCCTTTGTATATAGCATAAGCAAGTAGTATTCTTACTCCTTCTAGCCTAGCAATGGGTGCAAAGGTCTCTCCATAGTCTATACCTTCCTCTTGTGCATACCCCTTGCATACTAGTCTTACTTTGTTCCTTGTGACTTCTCCATTCTCGTTCAGCTTATTCCTGAATATCCATTTTGTACCAATGACATTATTGTCATCTGGTCTACAGATCAGCATTGACAGATTTTGGCTCAAACTCACAAATTAAACAATTTGAGTTTAAAGACTTACTTCTTGTTCTTGTACCAGCTTTCTTATCTCATATGATCTGATCCTCTAGATAGTTCCTTCTTACATATCTTGCAAGTATAGGTATAGCTCTTTGTGTAGCTTGATCTTCATTACCTTGCACATTATTTTGATCATTATCCCGACTGTCGATAAGAGCATTCTCACTGTCGGTTGCAACATTCTGTTGTTCTGGAATTAAGCACTGTTGCTCGGGTAGAGTTAGGTGTTCTTCATAGTATACAAACTTGTTGTAGTCCTCTGGTTATTTTGTGCTTTCTAGCTCATTCTTTTCTATAAATTCATCAATCCTCACATTTGCACTTTCAACTATTTTTTTAGAAGCCTTGATTAGACATTTAAAAGATTTGCTCTTGGTAGAATACCCTAGAAAAATACCTTCATCACTTTTGGCATCAAGCTTTCCATTTCTATCATCCTTTAAGACATAACATTGACTACCAAAAATCTTGAAGTAACTTAAATTGGGTGTTTTACCATACCATAGCTCATACAGAGTCTTCTTTGTGTCCTTCAATTTTACTCTGTTAAGTGTATAAACAGTAGTGCTGATAGCTTCTCTCTAGATATTTTGGGTGATTTCCTTCTCTATCATCAGTCTTCTTGCACAATCAACTATTGATATGTTCCTTCTCTCAGCAGTCCCATTTTGTTGTGGTGTCCTTGGTGCAGAAACCTATCTTTTTATACCATGCTCATTAGAGAAATTAGTGAATTCATCTGATGTAAAATTCTCCTCCTCTATCTGATCTCAAACATTTCAAATCCTTACCACTTTGTTTTTCTACCATAGCCTTATACCATTTAAACATCTTGAATGCTTCGGATTTTTCTTTTAGAAACATGACTGTCATCATTCCAGAGTAATCATCAACAAAGAGAATAAAATATCTATCTCCATAATATCTCTTTGTCCTCATAGGTCCACATAAATCAGTATGGACTAATTCTAGGATATCATCAGATGTATGGGTTTTACTTTTGAAAATAGACTTTGTCATTTTACTTTTCTGACAATTTTTGCACATGATGTTGTCTGGCTTTGTCATCGTCGGTAAGCCTCTAACACTTCTTTTTCTGCTTATTTTCATCATGTTTTAAAAATTCAAATGACACAATCTTTTTTTCCACAACCATATGTCTTTATTTCTAGTCATCAAGAAAGTTGGATTAGTATCATTCAGATATAATAAGTTACCTTTAGTCTGTTCACCAATACCAATCATTTTTCCTAATTCATTGAAAATATTTGCCTTCTTGTTTTCAAATGATACTCTATGACCTAAATTATTTAGCTGAGAAACACTCAACAAATTATAATTCAATCCATTTACCCAATAAGCATTTTCACATTTAATCAGGTTATTCAACATTATTGTTGCTTTACCTTCAACTAGACAAGGTGTATCATTTACCATTCTTACTGTACCACCATTATAATACTCAAAAGTATTAAATTTTCCTTTGTCACCGGTCATATGGTGAGTGCAGCCACAATCTATAATCTAGACATCATTCTTACTAACCTTAGATATGAGTGCAGTTTCTCGATACCTTTCATCTTCATCTGAATCATCCTTCACAGTTACAAATACTATTTCGATGTCATCATCCAGTTTGGTGTCAGTATCTTCATGTTTGCAAGAAGCTAGGTAGCTAGCCTTCTTTCCTTTATCCTTGTAGTCTTGGGTATCCTTTCTTTCTAAGTGTTGGTAACCTCTGTAATCTTTGTTATCACCTCTGTCAGATTTCTTCTCAAAAGTTTTGTCATCACTTCTATCATCTTTTCTTCTGTTAGGACATCTTGTAGAAAAGTGTCCAATTTATTTACAATTAAAGCATACAAGTGGTAACTTTCATTTGTATTTACCTCTACCTCTTTGCATTCTTCTTGCCATGAGTGCTTCTATTTCATCTAGATCTTCTTCTTCACTTTCACTTTCACTTTCACTATCTCTTCTAGATGAGTGTCTCTGACTAGATTTCCTTATTCTCATAGAAGACTTAAATGCAGACTCTAGGTTTGGTAAGACACTATTATCAAAGTTATTCATCTCAAATGAAATCTGTCTACCAATTAGGCTATCAAGAGTAACTATATTGTTTTTTACTACTCTCATTTCTTGAATAACAGAAACTCTAATAGCATATATAGGAAATAAGGTTCTTAATATTTTACTTACCACTGTCTCTTCTTCAAGTGTACCTCCGACACCTCATATAGCATTGACTAATTCTTTTATTCTTGTGTTGTACTGGGTGATGTTTTCACCTTCTTTCATTCTGAGATCATCAAAATTTCCTCTAAGGATTTCTTCCTTGGCTCTTAGAATGTTTGTATCACCTCCATGTACAAGCTTCAGTTTGTCCCACATTTCTTTACAATTGTGCAATCTTTGACATCTTCAAATTCAGCATCGGAGAGAGAGGAAGAAAGCTCTATAACCATGCAGTTATGCTCATGCTTCACTCTCAATTGATCTACTATCAATGGTCATGTAGGAAACACATATTTAGTATCTAAGTATTGAGTAACATCATTACCAATACCTGATAAGTGGAGTCTTATCCTGCTTTTCCATGAAGCAAAGTTGTCTTTGTTCAACTTGGGCACATCTCATCTGTTCATCTTGTGATCTTTACTTAGGTCTTGAAACCTTCCTTCTAAGCACACAAGCTCTGATACCAATTGTTAGTAATAACTGAGAGGGGGGGGGTGAATTAGTGGCCTCAAATTTATCCTTTAATCACTAACCACCAATCAAATAAATCTTAGATTATTAATTCCTTACAAGATGCATGCCATGAAATACTTATAATATTTGACTGTCTATCGGTTTACCTTGTCTATCCTTGTTCTCCTTGATAACCGATAAGCAGTAAAAACTATTTACCAGTACTTAGTAAATATGCAGAGTATACTAATCAATCTAGAAATGCTTATGTGAAATGTAACACATTGAAGTAATAAACCATACACACATAACACATGGATTTTGACGTGGAAACCCTGTTAAGGGAAAAAACCACTGGGACCGGTACCCCAAATTTTCACTCTTCTGAAATGAGCCCTGTTAGGAGCCAACCCTGTTCAAGGTTACAAACACACTATTAAGTGCGACCTTGTTAGAGGATTTTTGATAATAGAATGTCACTTGATATCTGGCATGTATATGCTACCAATATTGATCAACCTCTATGTGCACAATAGGTATCTGGCATATCTTGTTCTACCTAACTGCTTTAGCCTCCTTCTTAGACTGTGTGTTGGTATTGGGCACTCAATGCTATCTTCATGAAAATATTTTTGGCAATCTCTCTGATCAATGTATCAATTCAATTCTTTGTGCTCCACACTTTCTGCTATGTGATGATGTGCTTCACTGTTCATTGGTGTTGGTAGAATTCCTTAGCTCTCCTTTAGCTTGATTGATCAAGACTGTATGAAGTTATTCTTCATCAGTTTCTCTTCAACATCTTTTTTCTATTCAGTCCTCATGTATCTAATTGCTTGTGGAAATTAATTATGCTTGTCTCTTATATATACATGATATTCCTTAATTCTTGATTCTTGATTCTTGGTGTGAAAAACAATCCACCCAATCTGATTTACGGCTTTAACTCCTGATTTATCTCATAGCTATCTTCTTGCCAACTGTACAAATATTCTTTAAATTAATTACTTAACTCTGGTCAAATAAAACCAATAAAACAACCAGTTAAGTCTTTCCTAAAGCTTTTCCAGCTAGATAGTTTGTCATTTTCTTAACTCTCTATTCTGTCGGTCAACTCTACAGTTCGTCGCCGGTGACAACTTCTAGTTCCGTCAGTGTAACTCCAGTTAGCTTCGGGATCTCCATCCGTTGGGCATCATTAGATTTTTATTCATCGGGAAACACTGTCTTATGCTTGTCAGACATCACTATGACTTTTTCTTTGCCTTTACCGATGGTGTGCACTCTATCGGTGTTGTCTGTCACTTAGTGAATACTTGACTTTTATGCATTGCTGAAAGCATAATATTTGTTCCATTGATTCTTTGAATTCTTTGGCATTATGTTTATGACCATATAGATGATACTAAGTTGACATCAATGAAAATTTAAGCCATTAACTAATTTAATGTCTTGCATCATCTTCAACTTAACATTATCAAACATTCAATTAGTTACATGTCATCAGTATATGTTGTATATGTTGTGTGTGTGCGTGCACATAAAAAAGGGGGCCTTTATCTCTTTAATCTTAAAATAACAAATATGCCTATCTAATGCTTTTTGAGGGTGTAGGGAACAACAAATGGAGGCAACTTGAGACCACAAATGGATGAAAGTTGTTGATTGAGGGTGCAAGGAACAACACCCTTTAGTACTTTTGTCAAATTGTAAATTTCAATTTTCAAACATTCTATGAATATAAAACATGGATGTAATCTCTGAAAATAAAAAAATGTAGACACGATAGATTACTTATTTTGTTATTCCAAATTTCTTACTATTTCAGTGCATGTTCCACCTACAAATTGATCAAGTCTTGTTTGATGCTTCAATTTTGTGTTGACTGTCCTGTAGAAGTACACAGTTTTGTTTTTAGAAACCTCCAAAAGATTTGATCAGAGAAGATATATGCACAAGTGATAAAAATGTAGATTTGACCAAACACTACTAGGAGCTTGACCTAGCAACAAATGGACTTGTGATGATTTTATCACAATAGTACATATGTTGTTGGGTAAGCTCCTAGTAGTGCTTAGGAAAATTTGCATGGTCATCACCTGTGCATGTACCTTCTCTAATCAACTCTTATGCATTCATTTAATATTTATTTATATGCATTAATTCCTATAATTTATTGCATGATTCTCTTAAATTATATCCCCCTCATATGACAATTAAATATTACAATATGCTTATATCTAAGATGTGTGGGGAAAACCCTTTTGAGAGAAGAACCTCACCCTCTAAAATTCACCCAATATGTTATTCAAAAAACAATAATAGAATAAAATACTTGTTGAGAAAGATCATCATAGTACTATCAAAAACTTGAGATCCAGATGTAACTCAACATTATAAGACTCTTACATTCAACCTTCATCTCATACACCTAACAAATAGGAGATAAAATACATGAAATTGAAAAATTACACTACAAAACAATGAGCTAAAAATACATGAAAAAGTAGTAACCCAATTTATATACAAAACATGTAACTAATGAATTATGTTTTTCTTCTCATCTTCACTACCAAAATAATCACCCCTTTCAAAACCTTGAATTTTTTGAATACAAATTTTGAGAAACATTTGCAAGATTTGATCAACATTGACATTTTGACGCCAAATAACTTTTTGAACCTTAAAAACACATCAAATAGGATCCAAATATCCCATTTCCACTATTCAAATGCATGTTCAACCTACTTCAACCTATTTGACCACCTTTGACCAATAGGGCCCAATAGGCCAATTGGGTATCTCAAGGATCAATAAGATGATAAATATGAGTGCAATCCATGATGTAGTGTGGTAAAAAAGTGTGCTTAAGCTATTCAAATGCCTTAGGAAAAGATATCTTTAAAAATTATATTGATGCATATGTTGTAAAAAATAGACAAGATTAATCTATTATGCCTATAGTAATATTTTCCAGAGTTTTATGATGACCAAAAGTGCCAAATCATAGATAATTGTTGTTAAAGGTTGCAGAATTTACCTCAAAATTGTCTATAGCCTTTTTATGTTGTGTATATCTTGCAACCATCACATCTCACGAGACCATTTCTTTGACACAACTAGGAAAAAAATTCACATGCCTCATGATATTCTTCCACAATATGCTTTCATGTCAATAAGGGAAATCCCAACTACAATGTTAGACAAAATTCCTCTATCTCAAGAATGATTTGAAGGATGTCCGTACCCTATTCCAAAGCTCCCATTTTTCCATAGGTAATGAAGATGTTGGAAAATATTTTTAAATCTTTATAATGCCAACTGCATTTTCTCAAATATAAATATACAGACGGGTGTATTAAGAGGTCAAAAAGTCACGTGCACTTCTTTCTCCAAGGAAAGCCCAGGGAGAAACATAGTTAATTGCATTTAATATCTCTTCATATGAAAATATAATAGAAAAAGATCCATCTACACTAGGTGCTTTGGTTTTGGCTCCATATTTAGTAGAAGAAGAGCAAACCCATCATCATTTATGTGGTACTAGCTTAATTGAATGAGGAAAGTTGTAATATATTTTAAGCCTTTCATATTAAAGTATTTATAATTGAAAACTAAGCACATTAGCAGTCTCTTTGTCATTTTCATGTGAATTATTCCTAGTGGTACTGAGTATTGAACCATTATAGATCACAGAGTGGGTCTAAATAACAATCACATGATTTGGGTCCCAACTTCAAAATTTTAGTTGCTTGAGCTTGAGGATAAATTGAAATTTAAGCTTAACAAGGTTGGTACAAATATTTAACTAAAAGAAGCATATAGAGGACGAAACAAGCCAACAAAGAAGCCAAAAGATAGTTGTAGGATTTCTAGCTAAAATGATATATAACTAGATATATAAAAAAATCTAGATCATATAAATTACCTTCTACAAAGTTAAGTTTTATTCTTAGAAGGACTAGCAACTTTTTCCCATTGCACATTTACTACTCCACTCTCTAAATAAATATTCAATTGTTCACCTTTTAAAGATGGTAGACACAATAGATTACTTATTTTTTTATTCTACAGTACTTACTATTCCAATGCACGTTCCACCTACAACTTGATCAAGTCTTGTTTGATGCTTCAAGATAAATGGCCGTAAATATCTCACATATATTTGTCTTGAACCCTGCCAACATGCATGCCAAATATCAAAAACATAAAAGAGCATCATAAATTTTGCAGTTATCCAAAATACAACTATGGATATTTCTTGGTTATCGTAGTAGAAGATCTAGCCACTGGATGGGGTGATTTTATGGTAGAATCCAATTTAGTATGGTTAAGGGATGGTGAATCATCCACCAATTGATTTGTATGAGGATGGGAGGTAATACATTGGTTATTATGATGGAACTTGGTTATTAGGATCATGTGATAGGGTGTCATGGATTTGATAATACCTTAAATATCATGGATATTCTAAAGTCTAGAGGACAAGTGGATCTAGGAAATCCACAACTCTTGTGATAGGGAATCATGGATTTGATGCTACCTTGAATATCATGGAATGTGGAATGTTTTGATTTTTCTTTGCGGTTTGAAAGTGTGATGTTAGAAGGATCCAAAATACTGACCAATTAGTCTTGATCCCTTATGCAGTGCTTAGAATGAACAAAAGAACCCTGTTGCAACCTGGTAGAGGAGGAGTGAATTCTAAGTTTTATGGTTGTTTGTAGACTTTGTAAAGCCTAATTTTTTGGAGTTGGAAGAGGTAGTAATAGAGGATCATAAGAACCATACTAGGCTATTTTTTTTCCATATTATTTACTTGTGTTGAATTAAAGATCACTGTTGCACTCCTAATAGAAATTAGGACAAAATCTAAGAATTGCATGTCTGCAAGAATATAGAGGTCAGTTGACTATAGAAATGGAGTCTTAAGCATCTTTAGGAAGTTTGTAACCCTTATTAAAGTCTGTGTTTGATCTGAGATAGTGGCCATTGGTGAATTTGTGGGAGAGTGTAATCTACTGGCTTGTGATCACCTTTCATTTTTGGAGGTTGAGTGAGAAGTAGACAGTTAGCAGAGATCAAGAGTCCTATAATTGGATTGTGTTGAATTTGAGAACAACATTGAAGATAAAGGAGGGTAGGTCATCACTACACTTCTTGTTGTGTGCACTCTGCACCAATGACTATCAGTCATAGATGATCAATAAGACTATCACAATGATAAGAATATGTTCAGTGGTGTTTTAAAAGACAATGTGATCAGAGATAAATTCAACAAAGACAATGGTCACTTTTATAACAAGGAAACCATGCTAAAATAATTCTTTACAATAAAAAATTTTTTTTTTAGAATAATGACATTGTTGTATAGTATATTATCACAATGGAAAATAAGGACAACTGTTGCAAATGACAAATATTACGTTAGGAAAAATAATTAGTACAAACTTAAGTTCAACAATTAGAATTTCTTTGAGTTCTTATGTTGAATGATCAAATATGTAGTTTTCAGTACCTAAAAAAGTTAACTATGAATTATTGTTATTATAAGGTTGGATTCTCTAAAGAAAAGGAGATCATGTTCATGAAGAGGTTTTTCATGTGACTATTATTAAGTTGTGGGTAAATAAGTAATAGAAAGCTAAGGGGTAGCATATGCAGTGAAAGGTAGGGTTGTGACAAGAAAGCATGAGGTCAAGTTGACACATAAGGGGGGACTAGTTGGTGTGTTGCATGGATTGGTAAAAGGGTTGGGTGTCATACTTGGTATATTATTGTTAACAAGGTTAAGTGGAATTTATTGTTGCTAACCCATTCTAAGAAAGATTCTTGAGAATGTGTGTGGAGTTAAAGAGTTGTTCTACTTATTCTCAATTTTGAGAGCTTTTGGTCTCCAAAATCCTACCTACTTGGGGACATATGATTAAAAAAAAATCAGCTCTTAAGTTAACTAGACAATTAACCACAAATGACCATCCTTTAGGGCTTATTATGATCTTGACTTGAATGGTCTCCCACACAACTTCCACATAGAAGTGGCCCAAACCTTTCTGAAAGAATGCATGCACAAAATTCAAAATTTCAGGCCATACAAAACTTGGTGTAGAACCACAACTGTCTTAGCCAGTCAACCTATAGACATCTTTGCCTATCAGATTGACCTTCCTAGCTAGACATTACACTACTGGTTGTAGTGACTAATGGTTACTACTTGTAGCATTGTACCACCTTGGCCAAGGTTTTATAGGTATAAGCACTATACTTTGCGCTATCATTGTCATGACTAGACTTGTTAAGAGTCCTTCTAAATTCTTAATTAGGTCTCCATGACCTTCCATAATCATAATTTAAAATAAAACATGATACCAAAATTCCTTAGCCTTATGATCACATTACTGAGCCCCTTGGTTGGCCATGATTCACCTTGATAACGCATATTGTTATGGTTCAGATTAGGTAGCATACTGTCCCTCCCAGGATATACAGACCCTCAATCTCTACCTATGTTTTACAACCCTTAAGGATTAAAAATAGAAATCGAATCACAAAGTTAATTGTTCAACCCTGTCCAGACTTAGCTTTATTTAAGTTACAAACTTGGTTAAGATTAATATCGGGCTACTTATCATGCAAAATTATAGCAAAATTAAATTTTTTGGATACTTATTTCTCATCCAACTAAGAGGTCTCTTTCTCATGTGATACAGATAAATCTATATACTATGGACAATAGAGATATTTCTAGGGTTCTTTCTGGAAGAAGAAATGATGATCATGCAATATAGGTTGATATAACTAACCCTTGTTTGAAATAGAGAAAAATGATTCTATTTAATGACTAATTCATTGATACAACTCTCTACTATTGATTGTATATGCACAAAAATATATCATTGCAATGATAAATTAATTTTAAAGCATGGATCATAAATGCATATCGATGCCATGAATTTAATCCAAATAGAATGACATTTTAGCATGGTTTGATTCAAGTAGTTATGAATTAGTGTCATCTTAGTACGATGGTGAGTGAACAACAAAAAAACAAGAAGCTTAGTGTCATCTCAACACTGTGATGAATGAAAAACAAACAAACAAGAAGCTAACTTTAGGGATTCTTACGTTAGCTAGACAATTAACCACATATGACCATCCTTTAGGGCTTCCTAGCCACAAATGTTTTATTGAAAGAAAAAGACAACATGTTTCAAATATTTCACCTACTGCTAGAATCTCCATGGTAACCCTTCATACAACCTAATAATTATGAAGTTGGAAATACCTTATGCATTCCTCATCTATGTGTAACAAGTTTGGGAAATACCTATGGAGCAAGGGGCAGATGTAGTATTTACAATATCAGTCACTATATCACAATGTCCTCACTTGCAATAGATCAGTAGATCATGTGGACTAGTAGCAACATACAATGTCTCTTGACTAGCTTCTCTCCCGTGTGACGGTATCGTCTACAATATTCAAAAAAATGATTTGGTTTCACTTTTTTTCATGTATAGCCAGCAACTGTCAGAATTTTGATGGTTTGTTTAAACCAATTGGAATTCTGACACCATCGGGGACTATTACAAAAAAAAAACCCTAAATTCACAAAAATAATTCATCTATCAGAAGTTGTCATCAAAATTTGGCCCCAAATGTAGTAGTGTGCTAATGCTTAGTCATTATATTTTGATTCATGTCAATTTTTCTATATCACCTTGTACGTTAAATTTTCTTTTAGTCTTTCAGTTCTACTTCTATCCCTTTTCCTCCCAAGTTTACTTTTCAAGTTTAAAGAGAAAGCATAGGTGATTATCCAAGAGGAACCAGCCTATAATATGGAGGTTTCACTTCAGTTAGCAAAGGTCCCACAACCTAGAAGTGATTCCCATGTTATACCAGATCATTAGACTTAACAGTTTAATAGGGTGCAAATTTGGTGTATAACAGTTCTGGCACACCAAATGGGACAACAACAAAAGAAGTTCGTCTTTCAAAATTATGTTATCTCTAATATGTTGATTACATAGTACTGACCTGAAGTGGTTCTTTTTAAATCATATCTAGTGACTCTATTGGTGTTATAAGCAAGAAGATCCAGTCCCATTAAAGTTTATGAGAAGGATAGAAACAAGGATTTCAAAGCCTTACGAGTTTTTACAGTTACATCCAACAAGAAGAAAAGGGAGATCATCTCAAAGGACATCCCCTCCAAGGAGAGTATAGTATACACCCCCTAAATTAGATGCGAGACACTTTATTTTTCATTCAAGAGGGAGAGGAAGGTCTTTAAGAAAAAAGTTGTTAATAGATTTAACTTCACTCCCTAGTTCAAGTGCAACCCACATAGTTGCTACTCAGCAAGTCACAATTTGTATAATGACAATAAAAATTTTATTTGTACCCTTTAATCAGGGTAGCCCACTGAATTTTGCTCAACATCATGATGTGCCCTTATCATCACTAAAAATTATACCTAATTTCATAGGTGAAAGCTGGACAACAGCTTGTGAACACATAAGAGATGTGGTTACAATTTGTAATGTACACCATGTCACTGAAGAAGATGTGGCTACTAATTTGTTGGCAGCCTATTTTAAGGGTAAAGCCCTAGATTTTTTTAGAAATTTAGCAGTTGGTTCCATTGATTCATGGGACAGACTGGGAGACTCTCTCAACAAATATTTTGAAGACAAGTCAGATTATTTTTCCTTGGTAGATCAACTTACTACTATCAAAAGAGCCCCTTAGGAATAGATGACATATTTCAACAACAAATTCCTCAAGACATGGAATAGGATCCCTATCTTTGTAAGACCTTCAGAAGATTATGCTTTCCTATATTTTTGAAAATCCTAAATAGAAACATATCTATCATGATCCAGTCCATTGGAGGTACTTCATTACCTTAGGCTTTTGATATAGTTGTTAAAGCTAAAAATTGTTTAATTCAGGCCGGTATGATAGCCCTATGTTCACCCATGCCTATCTTCCCTGACATTTACCCCAAAATGCCTATAAATATTCCTCCATTCATTCCTATACCTACTATGGTAACACCTCAGCCTAGTTCAAGCAATGAGGAATCAAAAGTAGGATTTCCCCAAGAGCTGAAAGAAATGAGAAGTAGTCAATAAGAAACAAACAGTTTATTGCAAAGTAGTCAACTAGAAATGAGTAAAATATTGAAGAAACATAGTAATTATCTTATCAATATAAAACAACAGAATCAAGGGGGAAGGCCACCTTCCCAACAACAAAAGCAAGGTCCTAACCAGTAGTATCAATCTCAAGGACAATCTTATCACCAAAGTACACCACCATATTAGGGAAATTATGAAGGTCAAAGGCAAAATTTCAATCAAAAGTCATTTCAATCTTACAACCCATTGCCTCTCAAATCTCCACATCCAATCAGAGATATGGTTCCAAGTCAAAAAAATACTATATCAAATAATGAATGGTGTTTTCCGTGCAATCAACCACATAATTAGACTACATGTTCGAATGGGTTGAGGAATCAAGAACTCATGGAACAAAATGCCTCAAGCATCCAATCAGAGGCATCTTCTAGTGGGTCAGTACCCTTGCAAGATACACAATATGATGAGACTTCTCTCTTTAATTGGAAAGAGGAAAATTTTAACAGAGTAAATGGTGAATCTTCAATTGTAGCCAACACTCGGTCCAAGAGAAGAGCTTAGGATATGGAGCAAGCAGAGGAGAAGGGAAGGGATAATATATATGTAGGATCATCACATACACCCAGCGTTAACATACTTAAAAGACCTAATGTCATGCTAGTCAAGGAGAGTCAATCTCCCAAGGAGGTTGAGCCAATAATGGTGAAATCACATCAAAAGTTCCATTTAATATTGTGGACAACATGAAGAAAATGAACGTGTCTCTGACCATGTAGGACTCCTTATCCAATCAGGGAAAACCTAAAATCTTGAAGAAGGCTATGGGTGAAGAGGCAATCCCTCAACAGCCCACAAATGATGTATCTAAGATGATTTTGGTCAACGTTGATCAAGAGAAGAAAATTCCAAGAAACAACACCGAAGCAAATGTCATCCAAGCTAGGAACTTAAAACCACCTCCCTTTAAAGTATCATTAATTATTAGATATTTTCTAGTACATAACTGTATGGTAGATAGTGGGGCTACTAGTTCAGTCATGCCCAAGAAGGTAGCTGGCCAATTAGGACTCAAGTATGAATCATTCCAAAATAAAGTAACACAACATGATGGTTCATCAATAAAAATAATAGGTCTAGCAAAGGATACAATTTTGGTCTTTCATACAAGCCCTAATTTCTCTATCCTCCTTGATCTTTACTTTATAGATGTCCCTTCTCTTTTTTCCTTCTGTCTATTAAGAGAACTCACAACTAAAATAGGAGGATACCTTTCTTCTGACTGGTCTCATATGCTTTCCCATACTAGATATGGAACCAAGGTCACTATCAAATCTGAATTGTTAGAAGCACATCATGTAGAACCTTATGTGTCCAATGTATTCAATGCAAGTTGTCTTGTACTTGATAGTAATGATTTTACAATCATTAAGGAGACAAATACTCAGATAGAGAACATCCTGAATATCTATCTAGATGAATGAGGACTAGAAAGAACCTCAATAGCTATGGATAATGTTATTTTGGATGATGGTTTGGGGAATTACATGATACAAGAGGATGGTCACACATTACCAAGTCTCTTTAAGGCAACCACTAAAGCATCAAAAGAGAAAATAAATGAAGTTTGGGAATTAATAGTTGATGGTGCTAGAAGAAGACATGGATCGCATGGTGGTGCAATGCTAATCTGTCCAAAACGTGAGAAATATTATACAACTTTTAGATTCATTTTTTCTTGCACAAGCAATACTGCTGAATATGAGAGTTTGGTGAATGGCTGGGATTGGGATAGAAAGAGAGGTATTAAGGCCTTAAAGGTACATGGTGACAGTGAATTGGTTGTCATCCAAGTGAAAGGAATGAGTGCTACAAAAATGATACTATGAATGCCTACAAGCATAGGGTTTGGGATGCAATAGAAGATTTCCATTCTTTCAATATCATTGACATCCCTAAGAAGTTAAATCAGAATGCAGATAGTATAGCTACTATTGGATCTCAGTTTGATATCCCTAATAACATTTCAATAGGAAAGGATTAACAACATGTCAAGATTATTGTCAAGCCTTCCATCCTTGATAATGATGTTAACTAGTAGGTGTTTGAAAATGATGGATAAATTCTGCAATTCTTATTTGAAGAGGATCTTTTTTTCAGAGCACAATCATGATAGGTTGATGCATAATTATGATGATGAAATGGTGTAACTAAAATCTAATAAGTTTCCTAGGGACCTCATAACCTTAGAGTCAATTTTAAATAAGGATGACCAAGCCAAAATGAATAAGACTAGCTTGGTAGTTCAACAAGATCATTGCATGGATTTAGAGCTTGAACTAGGTAAAAGCTTAAAGTTTGGAAAGGTAAGCACTAATTCAGAAAAGTAGGCTTACATCCAATTTTTTCAAGAATTCAGTGATCTCTTTGCTTGGCAGTATGAATATCTCAAAGGTTTTGATATAACACTTTCTCAACACACTTTAGAGCTATATCCTAATGCTAAACCATTCAGGCAAAAGAAAAGGCATGTCAATCCTAAACTAGAGCCACTGATGCATAAGGAAGTTCTTAAGCTAATAGAGAGTGGTATCATATATCCCATTAAACATACTATTTGGGTATCCAATCTTGTTCCTATTAGAAAAAATAATGGGGAACTAAGGTCATGTGTTGAGTTTAGGGACTTGAATAGGGCATCCCTAAAAGATCGCCACCCATTACCATCCATGGAGCAGATTTTGCAATGTGTCTCTAGATCTGAACGCTATTCATTGCTAGATGGCTACTCAGGGTACAATCAGATCCTAGTCAATAAGGAGGATGAATTCACAACTATATTTACAACCAAATGGGGAACCATGGCATATCAAAATATGCCTTTAGTTTTTTCAAATGCAGGTGCCACTTTTCAAAAGGCTATGGATATGCCTTTCAAGAGCCTCATGTACAAGTTTGTTCTAGTCTACCTTGATGAAATCACTATCTATTAAAAGCGTGCATCAGATCACATCAAACATATGAGGAAAATCTTTGAAAGATGTAGGGATTTTGGGATCTCCCTCAATCCCAAGAATTGTGTGTTTGTAGTAGATGAAGGGAAGCTATTGGGATATATTGTTTCCAACCAAGGTATCATAGTAGATCCTGAAAGAATTACAGCCATTCTAGAGTTTCCCCTACCACATCAAAAGAACAGTATTCAATCCTTCAGAGGAAGGATTAACTTTATTAGGTATTTCTTGACTAATATTGCAGATCTTTTGAAACCTTTGACAACTATGTTGAAATAGAATGTAATTTTTTGTTGGAGAAAAGAAGGTAAAAATAGTTTTCAAGCCATCAAAGAGGCTTCAACAGAGGCTCCTGCCTTACTAAATCCTGATTTTAGTAAAAAATAAATTTTCTATTCTTATGGAAACTCTGATGCTATCTTTGCAATGTTGACTCAACAAAACCCAGAAGGATTGGAGAAGCCTATTTCTTTCTTTAGCAAAAGCTTGGAAGAATATGAATGAAGGTACTCTTTTGTAGAAAAGTATGTACTTGTTATTGTAAAGAGCCTTAAAAATTTTAGATATTTATTAACCCATAGTAAGGTACATTTAAGGGTCACTCATCCAAGTGTCAAAGAACTCTTACTCTCTAAAGACTTGAATGAAAAAAGAACTAGTTGGATAACCAAAGTTATGGAGTATGATATATACATTCATGTTACCAAGCTGGTCAGGGGAAGGGGTCTTTGTGAACAATTCACAGAAGATGAAACCCTAAAAGATCAAGAACAAGTGAATGTATCCTTAGTTGTGCATTCAATATAGATTCATGACAAGGCAGCATGTTGGTTTCCAAACATGGTCCATTTTGTGAAGACAGGTGAGTGCCCTGCAAACTTAGATTCAACAAGGAGGAGGTACTACAGATTGCAATCTATTCCTTTTGTGTTGATTAATGAGGTCATTTTTAGAAAAGATCACAATGGTGTTCTCCTTAGATGTATTTATTCAAAGGAAGTATAAGATGTCTTACATGAATTCCATAATGGACCTTCTGGAGCTCATTTTTCTCCTAAGACTATTACTTTCAAGATCTTGAGGGTTGGATATTATTGGCCATCCATGTTTAAGGATAGTCATGATCATGTGTGAAAATGCATGAAATGTGCTATGTTTACAAGAAAGGAGAGGCTTTCAGTCCTACCCCTACAACCAATAAGGATAGACCAACCTTTTTTGAAATGGGGCATTGACTTCGTAGGCCTAATTAACCCCCCATCTAGTGCACGCTACAAATAGATAATCACTACAACTAATTATTTCACCCAGTGGACTTAGTCCATTGCATTAAATGAATCTAATGAGACTGATGTCCTGAGATTTTATGATGATATCATATATAGGTTTGTTGTTCCTGATTCAATAATATCTGACAATGTACTTTCCTTCACAAGTTTGAGAGTCATTGAGTGGGCAACTAGACATGGTATTTACCTCAACACTAGTTCCAATTATTACCCCCAAGGTAATGGTTTAGCATAGTCCACTAATAAGAATCTGATTAGGATAATTAAGAAGACTTTGCAAGAGAATTAGAAAGATTGGCATTCCAAACTAAAGTCTGCCCTATGGTTAGACATGATCACTCCAAAAAAGATCATTGGTAACACTCCCTGTATGCTAGTCAGGGATTTTTTTAGTGGTGATTATTTACCAATTGGTGAATATATCATTTTGAGCATATAGAAATTGGCGAAAAAAAGCTTAGTATATTGGTTGACCGGTTCACCCAGATTTTATAAAAGTCACGTATAGTGGTCGAGTTGTTCACCACTAATTGGACGTAATTTCACTACAGTAGTCAAGTTGTTTGCCCAATTTTCTATTGTATATTTTACTATTATATGCCACAGATTAAGGAAGGGTGTATTTATCAAGGATCGCCATTCGTCAAAGGCCCATTGTCCCAAGTGAAAGTTTTAGTTGCATTAGGACCTAATTTTCCATACATTATAAATAATCGTGTCCCAAATTCCCACCCTATTTTCCAAGTCAATTACTTGAAATTACACGAGGTTCACCAAATATTAGTTGTTATATTATGCAATCGTTGGCCCCTTCGCAAAAATTTGAAATAAGCATTTCTATATAAGGATAGTTTCAAGAGATTTAGTAGTAAAAAAATTCAGTTGATTCTGAGCTCACAATTGCGATCGGTAGTGAACTGGAATGACTACAAGTCTGTAGTATCTTATTCAAGTAAAATTTTGTTTCAGCCTTATTTTTTTGGAGATGTCACAATCAAAGTTAAATAGGAAGATGACTATTGAAGCTGGAGATGTCCAAGAGAGGCCAACGAAATGTAGAAATATATCTTCATACTTTGGCAGGGGAAGAAATATGTTGGAAACAATTGTTTAATTGTGTGTTGTCCTTGATGTTACACAAATGTCATATCAGTCATCAGACAGAGTCTACCGAGTTCAGAATGTCATATCAGTCATTAGACAGTTTACCAAGACTACCGAGTT
>MU226300.1:719872-733559 GCA_018584345.1 Thuja plicata
AAGGTTAATTCACCGAGTAACAGTAATATATATATTAAAGACATCTAAGGGACTTGTGGATTTATTTTTGTGGTAACTGATTCACCCCTCCCCTCTCAGTTACTCCATCCTTATTTCCAACAGAAATAATGGTGTTGGTCAAAGTGAGGAAGCTACATCATCAGAGGAACATGTATAGCTTCAAGGATCTCAACTTACAAAGGAGTCTATTCAACAAACTGGGGAACCTAATAAATCTGGTGACGAAGTTGTGGAACCTGATATCTCTGATGAAGATGACCTTGAAGATGAATTTCAAGTAAATAACCAGTACCAGGATGAATCGATGGACTTCGGTGATGATGATGGTTCAATTAATAGTAACACTAAAGGGAGAGGAAAATCAAAAGAAAAAACTGATCGTGAATGGGAGATGTCCAGGAGACATAAATTTGATTGGGAAAAAAAGTATCTATTTATTGAACCCATAGAAAATCTAATTGTAGGTGAGCCGCTAGTAGAATGCAGATGTACGATTTTTAGTTGGAAGTATAAAAAGGAAAAGAGATTGAAGCTTAAACTAGACACCATAGAGAAAAATGTTGGTAAGGTTTATGAAACCTCAATTGTAGATCAAAAGGAGATAAAAGTGGTAAGATATAAAACAAAGGAGAAATGTCGACATAAAAGGAATACTGAGGAATATTATTTGTTTTAGAAATTTAAGACAAAGCCTGGTGAAGTTCAAGGTTCTATTAATGCTATTTTTGCAAAAGCAAGTGAAGTAGAAGAACACAGAAAACTTGTTCAATTAAGTAATGTTTTCCATATTTTTAGCAGAGGGCGTGCAATGATGGACTATCTAGAAATGAGTGGTTTGTTACACTTTCTGAAAGTTCCTAACTATCTTATCACTCATTGGTCAATAAATAGTGGATGGGAATGGGCAAGTTGTATTGCCCAGGTTGAAATAAAGGATGTAGAGAGAAAAATAAAATAGTCAACCTTTATTGCATTGTCCTTAGACAAAGTTACAGCAATAGATAATATGGCATGGGTATGCATGCATGTTTATACTCTTCAGAATAATGTCTGCCAACCACATCTACTAACTATTGCAAAATTGAGGGACAATGTAACATCGTAAAGATTATTTCAATTAGTAAAGAGCCATTAAATTGAATATGGAGCGATGGATGAATTGAAAATAGGGAAGAAGTTGATCTTTGTTGGAGTGGATGGAGCTTTAGTAATGAAAGGTCAAAGGAATGGTATTTGCACAAAGATGCAGGCTTCTTGTTCACCATATGTTGTTGGTATTCACTGTATGGCTAACAAGATGAATCTTTCTTTTAGAGTTTAGGGAATTTCAGCACTTTGCTAATGGAATTACCAATGGAAACAAGCTTCTAAAATATGTTGATACCAGATGGATCTCTTTAGATGGAACAATGCATTGAGTTTTATCTTAATATCAATGTTTGATTGGACTTATGTACAAAAATCTTGACAATGCAGAAAATCAGAGATGTGGCGACCGGCTTCGGAGGTTAAGCAATATAGAGACACTTTTGACTTTATCATCTCTTCTTCCCATGCTAGAAGAAATGACGTTCATTATGAAAAAATGCTAGAAAAGAGCCATGTATATTACATAATATTCTCATTTGTGTAAAATTTCATGTCAAGCCCTTGATAATTTCTCTACCAAAATGACCCAAATTTATCCCATGAAAAGTTTCATCACTGGTAGAAACTAACAGATTAGGAAAATCCTGATAATTATTTAAAGATAATTGAAAATGGTTATTTATATGTTTTTGTAAGGGAATTTCATATACCAATGTACTACAGTGCCCCAAAGAAGCGAGATACAAGAGTTACAAGGGAAGAGTTTACCAAGATTGTTGAGTCTATAGAAGCTAATGCAAGGGACAGCCTATAAAGTTTCCTCTGAAATAAGATCTCGATTCTGGTGTAGGAGCATCTAGGGGTAAAGGTAAAAGCCCTAAGAGATTTTTGGTTTGTAAATGGTCTAACCAATAATTGAGATAATAAGGACTATTGTATAAAGTCCCAAAGTGAGTTTGAGTGCATGATTTGTGTTATGTTGTTTGAAATCTAAGTTTTGGTCATTGGTCCTACAAGAAGTAGTCAGTCTTGGTTAGATCCTTCAAAGTGAGGGTCTTATTGTGGAAAATGGATTATTATGGTTTTTAATCCATTTTAGGTGTCTAGGAATCCAACTTGGAAAGTTTGAGGTGATAAATCATCACCAAGGCAAAAATTACAAAAGTTGCTCATGACAACATTGCGAATTTTGCAATGTTGTCATGACAACATTTCCACAAAATATGGAATCGGTCTTGATGAGGCCCAAGGCCCGACCTAAAGGTATGAATAGTTGGAAATAAGTTATATAAGGTGGAATTAATCCATTTTAGAGTTTGGTTGCAAGAGGTACGGACTGGACTTGAAAAAATGAGAAATCTGTGACAGTTTTGGGTGGTTTTTGAAGGATTGAATGAATACAGTGGATTGATTTGCTTATTGTTTTGAATATAATCATTACTTTGGATCATTTATTGAATCTTTTTTTAGTTGTTTTGATTTAGATCTTTCATTTTGCAAAGTTTAGGAAATTAGTTAGTTTTTACTGTCTTGCTGTCCAGTTTGGAGGTAACCGCAAAGAAATGGCTATAACTTGAGTTTCCACAGTCAAATATTGATGGCTCTTGGGAATCAAGTAATAGCCTCTGTACATTATATAAATATGGATTTTTGGGTTTGTGCAAAGCAAAGAGCTATTTTTACAAGCGAGCCCTAGGCAAGCAAGAAAGGCTTGGCAAGGTGCAATGCAGGCTTGTAAATGAGTTTTGTTGTGAACAGAAGATTGGAATGTGCCAATCTAGTTTACGTACTACAAGAGTAGGTTTATAAGAGTTCTTAACTCTAAGGAGGAGGTTGGATGATATATTTGGACACCATGGAGAAAATAAATACTAGCATTGCCTTAGAAACCCTCAAAAATGAGAGTTTTCTAAAACCATACTGTACAAACATCACAGGGGTCCAAGACCTAAAAAATCTTCAAGTCTAGATCATTTGAAAACAAAGTCCTGAAGACACCAAGTGGACTTATTAATACCTTTTGTGATTTTTCAAAGTTTCCTTGTTTCTAGGAGGGCTAATAGGGCTACAAGCACTAATTCAGCAATTTGGAGTTGTGAGTAAATAGAACTTGAAAGAATGGTGCAGAATGATGGTAAAAGTGTCGAGAACCTCAATTAGGTATTCCAAACTTGATTTTGGCTTGAGGTTGGCGCTCGGAGGGGTTTTGGGATTCTAGGCCAAAATGAGTTTTTGAAGAATGAAAGTGAATTGGTAGATGGAAATCTAAGTTGTTGGGGAGTTTCTTGGTGAGAGGGGATGGGAGAGAAGTCCTCTAGGATAGGTCTATGAAATAGGAACCCTAAGAAGGCTAAGAGTAGCCTTGGAAGAGTAGGAGAGCTCTTGGAAGAAGAAAATCCTCACCAAAGTGGTATCAGAGCCATAAGATTTGGTGTCTTGTGGTAGATGTTCTAACCTACTGAGTCTAGTGGGTCAATAAAAATGTTAACCAATGCAGAATTGGCTAAAGAGGTGGACAAACAAAAGGTGAAGATGGAAGAACAAGTAAAGAAGTTAGATGAGAAAGAGGTCAAAAATAGGCACCTTGAATATGTGTTACAAGAAATGAGAATAACGATGACAGAGATGGATGAAGCAGCCTAGAGAAGGGAAAATGGAGAAGATTCTAGTAACAACAAGGGCAAGGACAAGATATTTGAAATTGAGGATGAGGTACCAACACCTGATCCTCCTATTCCTAAGGAACAAGCATCATTCCTTAAAGCAATCAAAGCAATAGGTGGGAAGGGCCTTGAGGGCATTCCAATATTTTATGGAAAGATGAATGCAGAGTTGGTCATGGAATGGTTGGAAGGAATGGACAATTACTTTGAATGTGATGGAGTGACATAAGCATAAAAGGTCAAGGTGGCCAAATCAAGGCTAAGGGGACCAGCACTAACTTGGTGGAAGTTTGTGCAAGAAGAGAGGGAAAGTTAAGGGAAAAGGCCTATAGTGAGTTAGAAAGCTATGGTGTCTAAGGTGAAAGAAACCTACTTACCACAAGATTATTAAATCCAAGTACACAAGCAAAGGTAGAACCTCAGACAAAAATATCTGGATGTGGCAGTATACACAGAAGAATTTCAAAAAATTTGTCTTAGGTCAAAGGTTCAAGAAGCTGAGAGTCTCAAGGTTGCAAGGTACCTTAATGGCCTTAAGTGGAACATTCAAGAAGAGATGAGTTTATTTAGCCTCACTACTATTCATAGTAGTTATCAGATGGCTCTAAAAGTGGAAGAAAAGTTAAGAAAGAAAGGGGATTCAAATTCCAAGAATAGAGGTAAAGGTAAAGACTTCAGAGGTGGGTCAAGAGGAGGTTCTAGTGGAAGGACTAATGATCAGAGGTCATACGAATACTCCAAATGGAATGAACAGACCAATGAAACTAATCAAAGGGGAGGCTATAATAGAGGAAGAGGTTCCAATAATGGTGGTAGAGGTAGATCTGCCAGTAGCAATAGAGGATCCCATTTTAGCAATATGAAGTGTTACCACTATGGCAAAATTGGGCACCCTGCCTATAGATGTCCTAATAAGGCATCAGCATCCTATGGAGAGAAAAAAATAGCATTTGTCCAAGATGAAGACATATCTAGAGCAGGTGAAGTGGACCTTGACATAGAGAAAGGTGAAATCCTCATGTTGAGGAGAGTATTGGTTAAGGAGCCAGTCAAGGAAGAACCTAAATAGAGAAGGGCATTATTTAGGACTACTTGCAAAATATTGGGCAAAGTATGAAAAGTGATCATAGACTCAGGGTCTACTGATAATGTTATGTCAAAGGAAGTAGTAAAAAAAATTGGGTTAACAAAAACACCACATGTGAGTCCTTATAGTGTGACTTGGCTGAACGAAGGGCAGAACATCCCAGTCAATGAACAAGTCTGGGTAGGCATCACTATTTGCAAATACCAAGACAAGATCCTATGTGATGTACTTCCCATGGATGCTTTCCACCTACTACTAGGAAGACCTTGGCAGTTTGACAGGGAGGCAATACATCATGGGAAAGAGAACAAGTATACTTTCAAGAAAGATGGGATCACTTTCAGAATACAGTCCATAGTGGAAGAAGAGAAGATGGAGAAGGCTACTGCCAAGACAATGCTGATGAGTGGGAAAGAGTTCCTCAAGGACTTGAAGAAAGGTGAAGGGATTGGATATGCCATCATGGTGAAGCCTAAAGAGGAGAAGTCACCTTCACCAGCACCCATACCTGCAAAAGTACAAAACTTATTAAATTAGTTCAAGGATATAATTAGTGATGGAGCACCACCTGCACTACCACCCAAGAGAGTCATAAGTCATCAAATTGAATTCATACTAGGAGCATCACTACCTAACAAAGCTGCATATAAGATGACTCCAGAACAAAACAAGGAGATTTCTAGACAAGTTCAAGATCTTCTTGATCAGGGGCTGATTAGAAAAAGCACCAGTCCATGTGTCGTACCAGTTTTCCTAGCACCCAAGAAGGGAGGAAAGTTGAGGATGTGCACTGATTCTAGGCAAATAAATAGGATAACAATAAGATATATGTTTCCTATTCCTAGGATAGAGGACTTAATGAATTGTTTAGGTGAGGCTAGGTACTTTTTGAAAGTTGATCTAAAAAGTGAATATTATCATATTAGGATGAAAGAGGGGGATGAGTGGAAGTTTGCATTTAAGACTACTGAGGGTCTCTATGAGTGGTTGATAATGCCATTTGGTCTTACCAATGCACCAAGTACATTCATGAGAGTCATGAATGATTTTTTAAAGGATTACATAGGATTGTTTGTTGTGGTGTACTTAGATGACATACTCATCTTCAGCAAAACAAAAGAGGACCATTTGAAGCACCTAGAAATGGTGTTAAGAAAGCTTCAAGTGGAGAAGTTGATAGTCAACTTAGAGAAGAGTGAATTCATGAAAGAGGAGTTAGTATATTTGGGCTTTTTTGTATCCCAAGGAAGTTTGAAGATGGAAAAAGACAAAGTGGAGGCCATTTTGAGTTGGCCTACCCCTAAATCTACTACTGATGTCAAAATTTTTCATGGCCTAGCATAGTTCTACAGGAAGTTTGTGAGAAATTTTAGTGTAATTTGTGCACCAATGAATGACACCATCAAGGGAGGCATGAAGACCAAGTTCACATGGACCAAGGCAGCAGATGCAAGTTTTTAAAGGTTGAAGAAAGAGGTAGCAACACAACCAATACTGGTTTTTCCTAGTTTTGAGAAGCCATTTGTAGTCGAATGTGATGCCATCAACATAGAAGTTGGGGCAATGTTGGGCCAAGAGGGAACGCCACTGGCATTCTTCAGTGAAAGACTGAATGAAGCTAAGACAAGATATTCAGCATATGACTTGGAAATCTATGCACTTGTCCAAGCCCTCAAGAAGGGGAGGCACTATCTCTTGCCTAAAGAGTTTATAGTTTTCACAGATAACAAAGCACTGAGTTTTATCAATTCACAAGAGAAGCTAAGTCTAAGACACATAAAATGGGTGGAATGCTTACAGTCCTACACTTTCACAATCAAGCATAAGAAGGGGAAAAACAATAAGGTGGTAGATTCTTTAAGCAGGAGGTTGCTGACGGTGAAAGAGGTCTGATTGCAAAGCATAGGATTGGATGGATTCCAAGATTTATATAAGGAAGACATTGATTTTTCAAAGGCCTACAAGGTATGCACTAACTTGGCTAATCATTTTCATAGTGATTTTGTTAAATACACATTACAAGATGGATTATTGTTCAAAGGTCAATAGTTGTTCATCCCAAAGGGATCTATGAGAGAGAATATCATACAAGAGAAGCACAATGGGAGCATGAGTGGGCACTTTGGTCTTAACAAGACTTTAGACCTTGTGGAGAGGTTTTACTACTGGCCTAGGATGCAAAGGGATGTGAGGAGGTATGTGGAGTAGTGTGGGATATGTTAGAAGGAAAAGGGCACTTCCTCAAATGCAGGGTTATATCAACCACTACCTATTCCCAACAAACCTTAGGAATGCATCAGCATGGACATCATAGTGGGGTTGCCAAAGACTAAGACAAGGTTAGATAATGTGTTTGTGGTGGTGGATAGGTTTAGTAAGATGAGTCACTTCATCCCATTCAAGACAACACATGATGCAAGCAATATTTCCAATCTATTCTTCAAGGAGGTTGTTAGGATACATGGCCTACCAAGAAGCATAGTGGCTAATAGAGATATCAAGTTTATGGGGCACTTTTGGAAGACTTTATTGAAAAGACTTGGCACAAACCTAGCACATAGTTCTGCCTACCACCCTCAAACAAATGGGTAGACAGAGGTCATCAATAGGGTCCTAGGAAACCTTTTAAGATGTCTTACAAAGGAGTATGGGAAGAGCTGGGAGCATGTCATTTTTCAGGCTGAATTTGCCTACAATGACATTAAAAATAGGACCAACGGATTAAGTCCTTTCCAAGTAGTGTATGGAACACATCAAAGGGGCATCATGTAACTAAAAGATCTACCTTCACATGACAATATCAGTGGGCATGCTAATGACTTTGTATAGTCCATGAAAGAAGTACATGATCAGGTGAAGCAGACATTAGTTGAAGCCAATCAAAAATTGAAGGAGAAAAAGAATGAGAGGAGAAGAGAGTTACAGTTCCAAGTGGGAGACTTAGTGATGGTCTATTTGAATAAGGACAGGTTACACAAGGGCATTCCTAGTAAATTGTAGATGAAGAGGATTGGACCATGCAAGATACTGGAGAAGTATGGGCCCAATTCCTATAAAGTAGATTTACCCAATGACATGGCCATCTCTCCCATTTTTAATGTCAAAGATTTAATACCTTATAAAGGACCTCAAGTGGATGAATTAGAGTATTAGGAAGAGCTAAGAAAGGATGTTTCAGACTTACAAGTACCTGAAAAGAAACAACCATAGGTGGGAAAGATCTTAGATTCTAGAGTGAAGAAGATTACAAGAAACTAGGTCTATAAGGAACATATAGTGAAATGGATGGATACACCTGAAGCTATGGCCACTTGGATTGTTGAGAGTGATTTAAAAAAGCATGGCATCAGTAAGGAATTCATCACTCCCTCAGTACCTTAGTTTCTTGACAGGGGGAGGATGGTGCAGGAGCACATACGGGTAAAGGTAAAAGCCCTAAGATATTTTTGGTTTCTAAATGGTCTAACCAACCATTGAGATAATAAGGACTATTTTATAAAGTCCCAAAGTGAGTTTGAGTGCATGATTTGTGCTATGTTGTTTGAAATCTAAGTTTTGGTCATAGGTCCTACAAGAAGTAGTCAGTCTTGGGCATATCCTTCAAAGTGAGGGTCTTATTGTGGAAAATGGTTTATTATGGTTTTTAATCCATTTTAGGGGTCTAGGAATCCAAATTGGCAAGTTTGAGGTGATAAATCATCACCAAGGCAAAAATTGCAGAAGTTGCTCATGACAACATTGCAAATTTTACAATGTTGTCATGACAACATTTCCACAAAATATGGAATCGGTCTTGATGAGGCCCAAGACCCGACCTAAAGGTCTAAATAGTTGGAAATAAGTTATATAAGGTGGAATGAATCCATTTTAGGGGTTGGTTGCAAGAGGTACGGACTGCACTTGAAAAAATGAGAAATTTGTGATAGTTTTGGGTGGTTTTTGAAGGATTGAATGAATACAGTGGATTGATTTTCTTACTATTTTGAATAGAATCATTAATTTGGATCATGTATTGAATATTTGTGTAGTTTTTTTTATTCATATTTTTCATTTTGCAAAGTTTAGGAAATTAGTTAGTTTTTACTGTCTTGTTGTCTAGTTTGGAGGTACCCGCAGAGAAAAGGCTATAACTTGAGTTTCCACGTTAAAATCTTCATGGATCTTGGGAATCAAGTAATAGCCTCTATACATTATTTAAATATTGATTTTAGGTTTTTTGCAAAGAAAAGAGATATTTTTACAAGCGAGCCCTAGCCAAGAAAGAAAGGCTTGGCAAGGTGCAATGCAGGCTTGTAAATGAGTTTTGTTGTGAACAGAGGATTGGAATATGCCAATCTAGTTTAGGCAGTGCAAGAGTAGGTTGATAAGAGTTCTTAAATCTAAGGAGGAGGATGGATAATAGAGTTGGACACCATGGAGAAGAGAAATAGTAGCATTGCCTTAGAAACCCTTAAAATGAGGGTTTTATGAAACTGTACTGTACGGACATCACAGGGGTCCAAGACCTAAAAAATCTTCAAGTCTAGATCATTTGGAAACAAAGTCCTGAAGACACCAAGTGGAATTATTAAGACCTTTTGCGAGTTGTAGAAGTTTCCTTGTTTCTAGGAGGGCTAATAGGGCTACTAGGGCTACAAGGGCTAATTCAACAATTTGGAGTTGTGAGTAAATAGAACTTGAAAGAATGGTGTAGAATGATGGTAAAAGTGTCAAGAACGTCAATTAGGTAGTCCAAAATTGATTTTGGCTTGAGGTTGGCAGTTGGAGGGGTTTTGGGATTCTAGGCCAAATTGAGTCTTTGAAGAATGAATGAGAATTGGTAGATGGAAATCTAAGTTGTTGGGGAGTTTCTTGGTGAGAGGGGATGGGAGAGAAGTCCTCTAGGGTAGGTCTATGAAATAGGAACCCTAAGAAGGCTAAGAGTAGCCTTGGAAGAGGAGGAGAGCTCTTGGAAGAAGAAACTGCTCACCAGATTCCCATTTGAACAACTAATTGAGGCCATGGAAATTGTGTTTCCTCAATATTGGTGCTTAAACTCTAAGGAAGATTATCATAATAGGTAGTTGACTTTGATAAAGGAATTTTGAAAATCTGTAAAATTCAATGGAGTGACTAATCAATGGAATTTTAGATGAGGGTCTTCTTAGACAAAAAGTAGGCACTTTTTCAAGGAATATGAAGCATCAATATCAATTAATGCATAACCAACATGAAGAGGGCTCAGAAACAAGGCTTTGGACAAAACTAAAACAAAGCACAATGTTGTGTGATAAAATTTTAGAGTTATTCAAGCTTGCTGATCTATGTCAAACTATGATATTGGGTTCGGTAGAGGATGAGAAAGATTTCAGTGCTTTGGGTTTCCTAAAATAAAAGCTAAGAAAAAAACTAGACAATAATTTGGAAACATGCTTGAGGGTCTACAGATCTAGGTATGATGTCAATACTTTTCCTTATAAAAAATCAATGGAAATCTGGAAGAAAAGATGAAAAAGAAGAGGGTTGGGAAACACCATTAACCAATCTCTGACTTTGAGTGGGACAAATATAGGTGGCGATGGGAGTGGGATTCATAGAAGTGGAGGTCAAATTGAAGAAGATACAAACAAAAATGAAGAGAACAATGAAGGAACTAGAATACCATAATTAGATGATGATGATGATGCACAGTTGAATTGGCAAATTTAGGAAATTTCTGCTAAATTAGCAGTAGAAATCAATAGTTTTTTTTTAACGTATTAACTACTATATCCTATCATTCAATGTTTATTTTAGAAAAGAAAGAATGTATTATGTTTCATCATTAAAATTTGAGAACAAAGAGTATCATTACTGTAGTTTGTAAGTATCATCAATGATCATTCATATTTCAATTTGAAATTCTTGAATGAAATTTTGTATTCCAATAGCATATAATAGAGTAAATCAACTAAGAATAAATCAATAAAATAGAGTAACTCAACATACATTAAATTAGAAAACATGAAAATTAGATAGAGCACAAATTGTTTTGTATTCATTTGCAATACATTACAATTTATAGTAGTTCAAAATTCAGAGCAATCTTTGTAGGCTATTCCAAACATCCTCTAATGGCAGAATAATTTGGTTCATAGTATAGTCACACTCCTGCAACTTCCCTAGAAATTCATATTTAGAATTCTGACTTGACAACACTGATGCTTCTAAAACTCCATTCAAAGTTCTCACTTGTTTGATGAAATCCATGAATGTATCAGGAGATATGTCTGTAGGAAGAAAGTGTAAATCAGTATTTATTTTGTCCTACAACCTTACTTTGTAAGTTTCTCTTCCAATGAACTTATTTGCATCAAATCCCTTAGGCAAACCAAGACTTTCCAAATTTTCTTTCTTTTGTTCCATCTTTGTGATCTTCTTATTAGCTTTGTCATCCAACTCCTATGCTTTGCGTAGCTTCTCACATTTTCGTATGATACTTGATACCTTTATTGAGGCATCAAGGCTAGTGCTAACTCCCTTGTTTGATAGATAACTATCACTCTTACTGTAGAGTTGTTGCATAATATATTTTTCTTTCTTTTCTTTCTTAACAACATCCATGTTCTATTCAATGTTCTTATGGATCTTCACATAACATACTCTCATACTTTGAAGCATTTCAAACCACTCACACAAGCTATGAGACATCCCCATTACTTGGCCCCACATGTGTTCTTTAGTAATATTCACTAAAATATTACTAGTATTTGTTAATGTTTGAATTGTATTATTGGCCTTCTTTAGTTCTTATGGAATTTTTTCACAATTATTTTTCTCTTTCACTACTTTTTGTTCCCAATGATTGGCTTTACCCGCCTAAGTTTCCAATTGCTTTTGCAATTCCCGGTTGGAGGCACCATTACTCTCCACAATTTTAAATAACTTTTGTGAAGTGACTCTTTCTTCCTCTATTTTTTTACTAATTTCTGCCAATATTCCCCTCAGTGCCTTCAAATTTTCCTACTCCTATTCCTTCACTACTACGTCTGCATGTCCCTGCTCCACATTTTTTGATGTAGAGGTCAATTTTTTAATCTTTTTCTGTAATTGTTTCAAACTATTCTTTGAATCTTTCCTCTTTGATTTTTCATTGGCAATGTCTTCCTGTAACTTTTCTATATTTTTCTCGATCTTACTATTCTCTCTTTCTAGCTTTAGCAGTGCACTATAGACCACTTGGTTTGTAGACTTTGCCACATTGATTTTTTCCACATTTTTAACTTTGGGAAAATCCATTTGGAGAGTGCTAACTTAAAATTCAGACAGATCTATCTGACTCTCTCGTGGGTTTCCATATTTTTTGGAGGGAATAACAACCATGAAATCCATCATGTCTTTTTTTGGGTCATATGTTGGAAAACCCATGTTAGATGCAGGTTTTTCCTCTACAAATGCAGTAAGGGCACCAATCTGCAATGTCTTCTTTATTTCCTTATTCTTGGTTTTTATTTCTGCAAATTTATTATAAAAATATTTGAAACGAAAATCTAGTGCTGCAGAAGGATTTGAATGTTTGAAAGGTGAACCAGAGCTTGCAATGCCTGTTGATCTAACTAATGTTGTTTGAGGATTTAAAATTTTAAAGGGTTTTGCTGAACTTGAAAGTGAAAAATTTTCTTTAGGATCAAGTGTCAATGATATGGAAACCTTTCGCTTCTTGATACTATCTTCTTCTATGGGATTCTGTATAGATTCTATTGGCCTCTTTAGAGAGGGAACTTGTTGTATAAGTTGCCCAGTCCCACTGACACCAGTGCCACTACCAGACCCAGTAGCATTACATTCCCAAATCCCACCTGTGGAAATGGATGTTCTTATGGGCATAGTGGTTCCTGATGAATCTGATGGGTCCACTCCAAATCCAAACCCAAGGTCTGCACCATGATAAATTTTTTGTGTGACAATTGGACTCCAGAAACCTTCTTGAGTGGGACCCAAACCACCACCTTTATAACCCATTTTTTTCCACAATGTTTACCCCTTTCTATATACTTTTTCTGGTAGTTGCTGACTCCACTCTAACTCCGTAGATTAAATACAATTTGAGGATTATCATCCTCAATGTCTGGATCACTACTGTCGTATACCATGGTAGGATGCTCAAATTTCCTGTGAGGCCCATCCCGGACCCCATCATAGTTTATCTAGTTCTGCTTATGATAGACTTAGCATATGATACTTTACTTTTGATGCATTATTAGACATTATGGACCTTATGCTTTATGGCAAGGATTTGATTATTATGGATGCATGGACATGATTCCTTATGACGAACCTTATGGACTTTATTATGTTTTCTAGTTTGGACATTTATTTTGAGATTATAATTCATAAAAACTCATTATGATTATATTATGGTTATTGAAGAGATTAAGATTTATCCGATTTAAATGTTGAATTTCAATTTATTGCAATGTGAATTTTACCGTCTGATAAATGCTTAAGATGAGAATTACGTAATCTTGTGATCTTTAGTAATGACTTAGTATATGGATGATGTTCTTATGTTCTAAATAATATTTATCTCCTTATGATGTATATTTATTTTTCTCGGGCTATTGATATTTGAATTGAGTGTGCAGGTGAGAAACCATGGTACTTTATTCGGGGAACCAAACAAAGGGAATTGTGAACTCAGTTTGAGCCAAGGTTGCGTCTAATAAAAGACAAAACCTCATTGTTTCGTAATTTTATTCGTAAATGTATGTGGATGAGTGTGGTAGCATAATCTTTAAAATGTATTCTTAAATTCTTTTCCTTGTGAGTGTTGCCTAAGTGGATATGACATGGCTTAGTGATGTGTAAA